>PVKM010031321.1:0-16865 GCA_004027735.1 Carollia perspicillata | reverse complement strand
TATTTGGGCCTTATGTTTATGTCTTTAATACATTTTGAATTTATTCTTATATATTGTATAAGAAAGCAGTCTAGTTTCATTTTTTTGCATGTATTCCAGTTTTCTCAACACTGTTTACTGTATAAGGCTGTCTTTGCCCCATTGTATGTTCTTGCCTGCTTTGTCAAATATTAATTGATCATAAAGGCATGTTTTTTTTTCCTGGGCTATTTTGTTCCATCTATCTATCTATCATCTATCATCTATCTATCTATCTATCTATCTATCTATCTATCTATCTATCTATCTATTTACAAACCTATTTTTATCATGTATCATGCTGTTTTGATTACTATAGCTGTATAGCCTAGTTTGATATCAGGTAGCATGTATTTCCAACTTCGTTCTTTCTCAGGATTGCTTTTGTATTGCTTTTATGTTTTAAATTCTGCAGTGAAGCATAAACCTCCAAAAAGCAGAAGCCCAGGCCTCTGGATGCTCTCCCTCTCACTGCCCCTGACCTTCTTGGGTGGCCTTTGGCGTGTTTTGTGTGCTCCAGAGCCTGTGAGTGGTAAACTCTTTTTTTCTTCAAAGTAGTCAGTGAAAATGCTCCTGTGTTCACAATTTTAGGGTAAATTTTTATTTTTAAAACCAATATCACATGTAGTGTTGTTAAGTAAGTTGCTAAGTTGAATCAATACCATCACTGTTATGCTATATTGATACATTTTTAAATTAGTAAAGTTGATATATTTTGTTTTAGTAAAGTTTTATTTCAGAGACAATTCATAATTTATTCATTTTTTGTTTTCCTTTTAAAATTTTTATTGTATTTTTTCCATTACCTTTTAGTCCCCTGACACCCCCTTCCCTGTGCAATCACCACACTGTTGTCCATGTCCATGAGCCATTTTTCCTTCTTGCATAATTTCACAATATTCTTTGAAGACCATTAGTCTCCTAGGTCTGTCAGAACAAATTACCATAACATTTGTGGTTTATATGAACATATATTGTCTTACAGTTCTGGACGCTACAAGGGCTGAAACCAAGGTGTTGGAATGGCCATACTCACTCTTCAAGTTCTGGGGAAGAATCCTTTCTTTTTATTGCCCGGCTTTCGGTGGTTTCTGGCAGTTCCTGGCATCTCTTGGTGTGTAGACACATCACTCCCACTTGTTGCTCAGCTCTCATATGGCCTTCTACCTGTGTCCCTCTCTTTGTCTTCACATGGTTTTCGTATTAGGGCACCAGCCATATCCTAATCCAGTACGCGCTCATATAAACAAATTGATTATATCTGTAAAGACCCTGTTTCCAAATGGAGGTCAAATTTGAAGTTCCAAGTGAGCGGGAAGTTTTGGAGGACACTATTCACTCCAGTGGAGAGACTTTCCCCTGAATCCAGTAAAGAGAGTGGCCATTGAAATTCAGGATTACGTTTATTTTATTCACTGGTTTGGCTTATTTTTATAAAATTTTGACAGTATACTTTTTCATTACAATGGTAAGAGTGAATGGTTTTATTTAAAAATTAACATTAATATCTTGATGGATTCTCAAGTACTCATTTTTAAAATTGTTGATACTATTACAGATGTCCCCATTTTCCCCCTTTTTGCCCACCTCCACCCAGCTCCCCAACCCCTGCCCCTGGGGTCACCACACTGTTGTCTGTGTCCGTGGACTATGCTTATATGTTCTTTGGTTAATCTCTTCCCCTTCTTTCATTCAGTCCCTCCCACCCCACACCCTCTACCCCTCTGACATCTGTCAGTTGTTCCTTGTAGCCATGTTCTATTTGTTCATCAGTGTATTTTGCTCATTAGATCACACATGTAAGTGAGACAATACAGTATTTGTCTTTCTCTGACTGGCTTATTTCACTTAGCATAACAATCTCCAGGTTCATCCATGCTGTCACAAAAGAAACTTGTTCAGAAAACAGTGCTAGGCTCTTCAATCAATGGTACTGGGAAAATTAGAAGGCCACACGCAAAAGAATAAAAAAGGAATAAAACTAGACTGCAGTTTGCCCCATGTACAAAAATTAATTCAAAGTGTATCAAAGACCTAAATACAAGATATGAAACAATAAATTACATAAAAGAAAACACAGGTGCAAAACTTAGGGACCTTGGTTGTAGAGAACACTTTATGAAAATCAACCCTGAAGGCAAGGAAGTAAAGGCAAAAATATATGACTAGGGCAAGATCTATTAAAATGCTTCTGCACAGCAAAATTCTATCATGGTTTTATAATATGCAATAATTTGTAAAGAAATAATTAACTTGTAAAGAAATATTTTTGCAGTAATAATGTCTATGTTTTGTTATATAATTGTGAGGTGTTTTTACATTTCTATGTATTTTTAAAGCCCTTGACCCCCATATCTGCATATAATGATGGATTAATATTACTAGATTCCTATATTCCATAATTACTTAATCTGATTATCTTCGGCAAGGGTGATGAGAACACACAGCCACATAAAATAGTATAGATTGTTATTTTTCATCAAGGTTCTGATACCTTCTTTGTATATGACAATATGCAATATCTGAATCAAAATTTTATCATTAATTTTAAAATAATAAGATTAGTTCTCTTACTGTGATTCATTATTTTAGCTGCTTCTTTCACTTTCCTGACCTCAGTTCTTAGATATGTTCATGTTGAAAGAAGCATCATCTGTATTTTTGTTTTTTGAAAATACTTAGATACTCTGTTATAAATGGACAATTTTATATTATTTTATAACACTACTTATATTATTAATTTGTTTATCTGACAAAATGCATTTAGGGAACAGGGAAATTTTTTTTAAGTGCTCTTCCAAGCACAGTTATGCCTTTAGGCAATCTAGAGGAGACGTACATCACTCGCGGCCTGTGCTGTACCTATTCCTGCCATTGAAGTTTGGCAGTAGCCCTCGGAAAGATAGAATTGTTTAAATGTTTGTTTTCCTTTCTGTTGACTTAAGCAAATTACAGTGTGTAAAATAACACCAAAATTGTTTATTTTTCATTATTTACTCAAATTGACTGGTGAATAATGAAAGAAAAAACCAGCCGATTAGTAAAAGTGTTGTTTTGTAAGAAATCATTGTAACATAAATGGAGACATAGTCATTTACCTCACACCAATTATAAAAATTCTAACAATTGACATAACATATAATAGTAATTGGAGGTGTTTTGTCATTCTTTTTTGAGATTTCCATTTTAGATTTATCAATATATCAATGAATTATGCATGCATTCACACCTTTCTCTCATTGAAAATTATTTTTCTAATTTCATTTTCTTGTTTATTGAATTGGCTCCCAGGGAATATTTAATAACTCTGAATGGAACATTATATATTTTAATTTTATAATGAGTAACCTTATTAAGCACATGAATACTTGAGAATATATGCTATAGAATATTTTAAGATAGTCATTTAATTCTTTATCTCTAAGATTCTGGGAAAATTTATGTTCCTTAGCACAACCTACTCTTAAATTTCTTATTTCCTTCAAACTAAAAAAACATTGATTAGCTTGCTAACACCAAGGTTTTCCTTGACGTAGCTTCTGCACTTCAGAAGTTAATATGCTATGTGCGTCTGTTAAATAAGTTATCTAGAAAGCCTCAGAAACTTACAATAAACCCATAGTGCACAAAACCTTATGGTTATGATTTGGCTTTACACTGTTGTTTAATGAAAAAGTTGCAAATGAAACTCTTACTATAATAAATGGAAAGAAAGTATGCATATTCCAAAGAGGCATTTCTTAAGAAAACATTGCATACAGACTGCAGACTTTACTGTCAGTTGCCCTATGGAAGAATACACACATGAGCTTTCTAAATATAATTTTGACCCTGTGCCAATTTAAGCAGGAAAACCGATTTTAAGATTTGATTAAATTTAATTGTGATTTTTGTTGCTAAAGGAACTCTTTCCTATAGAAAGAAAACTAGTCCATGCACAGCTTCAAAACTCAGTATCTGGGAGTTTCCATCCCGGGGAACATGGAATACACGTACTTTTCATTATCCTCTTGCTGAGTACAAGTCAAAACCCCGCATGTTATAGATAAATCTAACCCAAGAAGACTCTGGAAAGTATTTCTTGGGACACACCCTCTTAAAGAGTTGTTTCAAAAGACAATAATTTTCTTACATTTGCAGAATTTATTGATTGATGCTTTTAAAATAATTAAGGCTTTCTATATCTTAAAACAATTTTTACAACATAAATAGGAAACATAGTAATCTTAAAATGAGATAATATTCAAACGGCCCCACACACCCAAAATTTCATATAAATTTTAGTTATAGGTGATATGAGGGTGTGGAATCACACACTGAACAATTTTTCTCATCATTGATTTGTTGAAAGAAGGTTACATTCAGGTGAGGAGTCAACCATGTATTTATTCCTCAACTATTTATTGCATTCTGGGTGTCTAATATGTCACTTGTTATGCTGAGTTCTGGCACAGTCATGAAGAAATGAGCCAAATCGAATGCAAAGACTAGACCCCAGGCTGCATGTAGGGTAATAAGGGATTGAGTCTGAGTGAAATAAGAGATGGAATGACAGGCAGGAGTGAAGTATTGGGACGGGTAAGACTAGGCCAAGATTTGCACAAGTTGTATCATGGGACTTATAGATTGGCTAAGGGATCACTTCTAAAGAGAAATAGAATGGTTTCTTTCTATAGAATGAATGAGGGGTAGAGGGTCAGGTACTTTGGTGGACAGCAACAAAATAAGGAAAACACAACACAACAAAACAGAATCCAAGATTTAAAATCATATATAAGTCCTTTAAGATTGGGAAGCATAATGGTTGGTATGAAATTTAATGAAAACCTAGTCCTGTGGAAGAAGTTTCTGCTTTTATACTGGGACCCCCTCAAAAAAATTCACATCAGCATACTATTTTCATACTTATGAAACTGAGATTTAATATTTTGAGGAAGAGAGTGCCACAATGCCATTTCCAGACTTATCCATAGAGGGACTAATTTCCTTCTAAGCTGTGAAAATACATTTATTCTTGCTCTTAGATTACAAGTCTTCTCAGGGAATACACTGCTTTGAAATATGATTATAGACTGCACTGCAAATTTTAAATATTCAGCTCATGCCATAGCTGATAATAACCTACAAGTTTCTGTCATTAATTTTAAATTGTCTTTTAGAAAAGAAATGCATACTCAGCATTGTCAGGACATCACTCCTTTATTTACACATATTTTAAAGTAACATAGAAAAGTCCACTCATGCTCCCTTCATGGCCAGTTAAGAGAAATGGACTAGCAAAAAGGAAGATATGGAAAGAGGATACAAACTGAAGGTGGTGAAATTCTCCAGACTAGTCACAAATAAACAATATTTCTATATCTAATTCTTAGAAATTGTAAACCCGTCTTGAACAAAATAGTAATATGAAGTAATTGGAGACCTTTCTATACAGGCAACTTAGTAAAGGTGATTTAATTCTGGAATATTTTAAGTTAATCTACAGAACATTTAGTTAGTCTTAATTATGAGGCAAGGTAAATTATTTCTTTTTTTGACATATGTATTTTTCTTAATTTGTATAAATAAAGAAGTAAAGTTAGTAAATATAGTATTTGGTTTAATAGGAGACCATGTGGGATTACAAGAATATATTGACCTTTTTCTATAAAAGCCTCTGAACTCTTGCCATAATATAATAAACATTAATAAAATGTTTGCTTTCGATGATTGTTAAAATGAGAATTTACTTTGTTGCTTTTCCCAAATCCATTCTTTTAATTCTTAATCTCAAACTGAAGTTTATTAAGTTATATTATATAAAGTTGATTAGATTATATGAATCATATTGTATATTATATTATGTAATTATATATATTGAATTTATGTTATACAAATTAAATTTTATAAAAGTTTCTCAACTTTTTCTTGTAGGTTTTAACTATTTTTAATAAATTACACAATTTTAATGTGACCTTATCACCTTAATGCTTCTTACCGTAAAACAGAGTACCATATATGAGTACCATAAAATAGAGGGTCAATCAAAAAGTCCATTTGCTTTTTTTTCTGCAAATGGGTCTATTAGTTTTCAGTTGTCTTTAACTTTGTCCAAACAATTTAGTTAGATTGTATTGTAACAGCTGTCACATCAGCGTGCATTTGGAAAACCTTATCAAAATTGCTGAATGTTTGTGTAGCCATTTAAATATTGAAGATGGAAGAAATGACACATTTTTAGCATATTATGCTTTATTATTTCAAGAAAGGTAAAAACATAACTGAAATGCAAAAAAAAAAAAAGATTTGTGCAGTGTATGGAGAAAGTGCTGTGACTGATGGAAAGTGTCAAAAGTGGTTTGTGAAGTTTCATGCTGGAGAGTTCTCACTGGACCATGATCCACGGTCAGGTAGACCAGCAGAAGCTGATAGTGATCAAATCGAGACATTAACTGAGAACAATCAATGTTGTACCACATGAGAGATAGCTGATATACTCAAAATATCCAAATCAATAAAGTTATTGATGAAAATGAATAATGTGTCCTTTATTTTATGGAATAAAAACACACAGATTTTTTGGCCAATGCAGTATTTTGAAAATATTTTCTTTCCTTCTTTGTTTTAAAAAAATGCATTATATGGTTAAAATTAGATTTCAGAAAAAATACTAAAAATTTATAATTAAAATATTTTATTTACAATATATTTATTGTCTATACTATAGGTATTTTTTGGTGCAAAAATTTTCAGATTTTACTTTATCTTGATTTGTACTTGCAACTTGAGGGAATGAGTAGATAAAACACAGACTCAGGCCACCTTTAAAAAGAAAATTGATAGGTCTAATTAGTTCAGGACTAGAAAATTGTAGTCAGAAACCAGTCCCTAATGAAAAAAAAAGGAAAAAGGAGAAATGTTTAAGAATCGACTAAGGGTTAAAAAAACTGGAGTGAAGACACACACACATGCCCACAAAGACACCATCATTACTGAAGTGTATTTGAAGTCCTGAGATTAATATCTCTTGTCATTGGTATTCCAAATGTGGAAATGAATATTTGACATAAATGTTGGAATAGAGTTTTGTAATTTGTTTTTGAATTCTGAATGGTAGGTATGACAGCATTTTTAAAAATTGGGGCCAGCCAGCCAGAATTTTTCTAAAGAAAGAATCAGAACTTTTCTATAAGTCAAGAGATATAACCTCACTATCTGTAATAATTGTCAAAGGAGAAGATGCTTCCATTTCATTGATGTAAAGTACATGAAATGCAAGAAATCTTTATATTCTGCCACAGAATAAGCTAATAGCTCGAAATCTGGGACAGGTATCAGCAAACTTTTTAAGCAAACAAAGGTCCAGAGACAAAATATTTTAGGCTTTTCAGGTCAAGAGGCAAAATTGAAGATGCCGCATAGCCCCCTTGTCACAACAACTCAGCTCTTCTGTTGAAGTGTGACAGCAGTCACAGAGAGTACGTAAAAGAATTCATGTGGCTGTCTTCTAATGAAACCTTGTTTATAAATAGGAGATTTTGGTTATTCTTTTGATTTTCTTCAACTCTAAAGGCATTCTTTGTTCGTGTGCCCGGTTTACGGAAGAGATAGGAGACTGAATTGACATGTGAGCTTTCCTGTGCCAACGCCTACCTGAGACTCTCAACAAATCAGTAATCCTGCAATATGCATACAAATTAGAGCTATAAGATTAAATACTGATTACTTCAAAATTTGTTACGATACAGTTTGGCGTGGGCTGTGAGACTGTTGCTCTCTCACGTGTGTACCCAAGGTGCGTGGTTCTATCGGTTTCCAAACCAATGGCATTCAGCGCTGGATTTTTGACGGCTGTTTGGAAACCATCTTAGTCCAGCTACCATATCAGCAGAGAATGCATGCCCAACTTCACTGAGTAAAGATTTCTACTCAAGGAAACAATCTGTTAGAATTTTCAGAAAGAGCGGTCATGTTTCAAAAATTATTCAGGCCGTTATCTCCACCTTTGTTTTATTTGCTGTGGATGAACCAGACTGCTCTTTGCTTTACCTCTGTGTTAAGTTGGTTTGTGGAACCTGTGAATATTAAATTATTTGAAAAAGAATGTTTACAGGGGAAATAAGTTAGGAATCTTGAAATAAAAAGGTCATCTTTGACTGTAAAGATGGGCTCTATCTGTACAGGTGCCCTTAGGCTATGCTGACAGAAGAGACAAGATCAGACTGGACTAATGCAGCCATGGGCCAAGAAACTAACGCCACTAGAAGCTGGAAGAGGTTAAGTATCAATTTTTCTCTAGAACATATGGAGGGGGTGCGGCCCAAAACTGAGAAAAGTATTCTGCTGTTGAAGCCATCGAGTTTGTGGTAATCTGCTACCGCAGCCTCAGGAATCTAATACAACTACCCACTTACCTCCTAAACAGGAAGTAGTAAAGAGTCAGACTTCATAATCCTAAACTACCATCTATTTGCTTTTATAGCAATGAAATAAAAAGAGAAATTAATGGAACTATTTTATGCCACTCAGTGAAAAACAGTTAAGACATTGTAAGTGGTGCAGACGAGTTACGGAAACAAACAAACAAACAAACAAACAAACAAAAAACACCCCCCCACAGCTTTTCATATTGGCAACTCTTCTGAATATTGCAGAAACCAGATTCTAAAGTATCAAACAATGAATTTAGTAAACAACTTAGGAAAATTACAGAGGAAGGTACATCTTCCATATTTAAATGTAAGCAACTTGAGAGAAGATTCTGTGATTTACTCATTGTTTTAATGTCCATAAAGCCAAATACGTGCCTCCATGTACCAGAAGGTCAATTTGTGCTTGGAATCAATGAGTGAATCTTGGGAGCCACCACAGTTACGACATTTTAATTACTCTTGTGTCTTCACTTGAGGTGAGTAGTATAATGAATAATTTGTAAGAGTTTATCAAACCTTTTTTTTTTTTTTTTTGCTGGAACTGACATTATGAGTTTTTTGGTGTACATAAAAATGACCTTGAAGCCTAAAAACTTAGAAATATAGAAATGCTGCTAAGGATCTCAGAAGCCATAAGAGCTTTCCGTGAAAGTTTCTCTTACTAACAATATAATACCTTCAAAATTTCCTCAAATACTTGCTTTATTTTAAAACTGTTAGGACATTTGAGCTAAGAAATTAAGGGCTTTCAATGGAACAAGAAGTTCACCCTCTCAGATATAGTTTTATTTTATTAATTGTCATCTCTCTTATACACTAAAATAAACAACTGTGTCTCTCGCTGCTCTATTATCTGTGGAATGTGAAATAATTAGTTAAAAACTCGTGGACAGCACCATCTCAGAATCACTCTCTCTCAAAGGGAAAGAAACCTTGCCCTGACATCAGAAAGTGCTGGTTGGCTTTTTCACAACCATTGTGAGAAAGATGAAACTTTTATTTAATGCCAAATATAATCCTATTTACAATAATCTCACAATTATATGGGATATATTAATATTATTTTATATGGTCTTAATATTTCAATGGCCACTTTTTCAAGTTTTATTTTTAATTATAAAACCATCTTTGCCTGTGCACTTTATTTGTCCAGGGAAAGGTAAGAAATATGCCCAAGGAAACACTGTGGCTTTAAACTTGAGATATATTTAATTCATTCACAGTTGATTTCTGAATTCTGAATAATAAACAAAAAATGTTTCCATGATCGAAATTGATTCTTTCTCTCCCTCTTCCCCATGCCTATCATTTAGAAAAAAAAAAAAGTAACTTTTTTCTGGACAACCTACTTATAAATGCAGTATTAAATGGGCAGAAATTCCAAATATGTAATACTTTTTCTTTAAAGAAAACAACCTATTATTTAAACAGATTATGACTATATAGAAAAAAAGAATTTTCAAATATTGTGAAATGTTATTCAGATGTCCTCACTGTGAAAGAGGAAATAAGATCTTGCATAATAACAGGAGGTAAACACACATTGCTAGTGCATAGAGTTGGGTTAGACAATTTCCTTGAAATCTGATAATTTTAGATTATTCCCCCACTACCCATGAACTGAAATGCAAATCTAAAAATAAATAATACCTGCAGAGAGCTCTACACATATAATCCTATGATAATTAAATATTTGTTGATTGTTGTTGAATATTTATCTTATTTGAGAGTGCTTCTACTAGACATATCTGATCTGAATGGAGAGGTGTTGGGAAATGCCCTGCTTGGTTTCAGAAGCTGTAACCCTCCATGGCTAAGGCTGAATAAAAAGACCTTGGGACCATAAGCCACTAAGAAGACAAAGCTTATCTTCTTGGTAGGGGTGCTGCCTCTGTCCCTTTTCACTTCATCCTGCTTGGCCCCTGCTTGGCCCTAGGTGGATGACTGGTTAGCCAATGATGGGTAAGATTCCTCAAGGGAGGGAAGACCTAAGATAGGCATGGTCTTGAAGGGGCCCTCAGGAAAGGACTTGGGAGGCTATAGAAAAAGGGGGTGGTGGACCCTCACCACTTGGCTTTGACATAGCCTGAGTCCTCATTCTGTCTGTGAGAAGTCTCCTGATCTCTTGGTTGCTTTACTTCCCCTGCCTGACCGAAGCCTGAAATAAGGCCGGAGGTGGGTGAGACCTGTGCTGGAAAGGGTGGGTTCCCTGGGGCAGATCAGGCCTAAGAAGAAAAGTATAAAACCCTGTGAAACCTGCTTGGCTAAGAATACCCTCAATTTAAATGATAAGGGTTCAAGCATAGAATGAGTTTGTTTCCCCAAAGTTTTATGGCCCTTTAGCTATCTGATGCTGACTCAGAATAAGTCCTCATTGTTCTTTGAATGCTATCTATTGTTTGATCATTACTGCCTGACAATGATTGATGAGCTTAATGTATATGCCCTGTATTTTTATGCAAAATAAACCTAATAAAAGCTGGCTTAACTACATGGTCTTGAGGGCATCTTAACCCCAGATTCTGCGATTAGGAGCTGATTTAGCTTGGAGATGAGTGTGCGAACAGGACGTTGAAGAAGCACCTGAACTGGAGTCACATGACTGTTGCTGTGGAGCAAACGTGATGTCTGTTGAAGTGAAATCAACTGAAACACATAAACCCACTGTAACCAACGTTGAGATGCTGGAACTTTTTGAGGAAATTATTTACTTGAATTTCCAAAATACATTTAAATGGTAGGTGGCATGTTTGCGTAGGTTGTAGTCAGAAAATTTCAACCATTATTTAGCTTTATGGTCTTGGGGTAATCCATCATTTCTAGATATCTTACTTTCACAAATTTCTTGAAGTTTAAGGTAAATAGCGTATCAATTCCTTCCAAATTAACATTATGTGATTTTGTAGGAAGAATGTTGTGTCTTTCAATAGTTTTAGATACTCATATCTGTAATCAATTTATATTTTAACATGACACTTGAGAACTTATTTTCCTTGACTTTGTTCAGGTTATTACCAGTGTAATTTAGAGGAACACAATGACAGACTAGAGAATAGAGCCATAATAATACAGACACACATCACAGTGGCGACAACAACAAAAACTCCGATTTACAAACTCAGATGAGAAAGAGCAGTAAAACACTTTATTTCTAAGCATTTATCAAAAGTTGACAAGATACCATTGCTTTTGGGGGAAAGACAAATCATTACCAGCCAGGAAAGTTCAAGTGCATCATTGCTAACAGTTGAGTTAGGCCACTTCCTTCGAATTAAAAACACTAATAATTTTTAAACACTTCTCATGTGCCAGAAAGCTGAGGAGGGAGAATAGGAAAAAATAATTTCTTTCCATTCTATGGGCTTAACTGCAGGTTTAAACTGAAGTACACAAATTTCCATTTAGGGGTAAAAAATGATCAAGTACAAGCAATTCTGCATGGTTCATAGATATATATTTTATACATATATATATATATATAAATGTACAGATGCACAGAATTACACAATGAGACATTAGTCATTTCATAATAAATCCTTAAGAAACAAAATATTGAATCAAAATACTGGATCAAAACTCTACTAAAAACTGTAACTCCTTATTGAAACAAGAAAGAAAACTATAATCCCTCCTTTAAAAAAGGAAAAATGAGTCATTTTCAGAGTCAGCACATAAAGTTCCTGCACTTTTGTTGTTTGGGCTAATACCTATGATTGTAAATCACTTTGGGTGCATCTCATCTCATAATCTGTTGAGAGTTAGGGAGGATGAGGAATATGCTTCCATTAAGTGTACCATCCCTGACATACATTCAACAGTGATCCGAATAGGGAGAATCCTGGTGAAACAGATAAAAGCACCTTGGACTTTTTGAGACATTTGTAATAATTGATTTTTTACAAAATAACTCCTGATTTTCTTTAGTTTATATAAATGACTGCAATGGCTTATCTCAATACAAACACTAAAGCCACTGGACCCAACTTTTAGTTTCCATTATCTCCCGTAGCACTCAGAACTCCTGTCACCACTTCCCTCATAGTTTGCCTCACTGCTGACCAACCCATCAATGTAAAAAAAAAACACTTTATCCAAGAAGTGCATAGGAATTTTGCAGACACACTTCATCCCTTGCTGTTGAAGGCCACAGATTCCTTCCTGATGGGGGAGGGTGGGAAGCAATGGGTGGAGTTGGAAGGCGAACTGCTCTTCTTGTGAACTTGTTGCCCCAGATCTCAAAGTGTCAACGTCTTTTTGTACATTTTTTTCACGCCACTCTCTATGTGGGATCCCTAACATGTGCCCCAGCTCTCCTAACTCAAAATGAGCCGTTATAGCAGTAGGTTATAGGATTTTATTTAGTCCTTTTTTGCCTCACACTTTTCTCAGTATTGGTTTCCTAAAAAGCAATAGTGTTAATATTGACCTTCTTATATTTTAAAAAGATCATATACGTTAATATTATAATATATGGGCCCATGGATACACTTACTAAGAAAAATCTCAGGTCTTTTTTTTTACTTTCTTTTTGTATTAGTTGAGGACTAAACATCTACTCTCCAGTGCAATATAGTCCTTTGGAATATTCAGGTCCATTTCATAATTTCTACAGAACCAACAAACCGCTAGTCAAACCACCTGCCATGATGAGAGATCAATGCAATTGCATGGCACACTTGTTCTAAAGTTCCCAGCAAACAAGTGGTGCTGAGCCTATGGTTGACTGAGTCATGTCATGAGCTGTCGTTGAAGAGAAGACTGTTAAAATTATATGTGTGCTGTAAAAATAGAAGAGGTGGGAAGGAGAGAAACCCAAAATATTTATCTCTTTTTCTGAGTCATTTCCCAGTAACGTTCTGTAAAACAGTCATGGTCCTGGCTATAAAAACCGACCTACTGAGGCAAAAAAAAGGATAGAGACATGTTTGTATGGCTGTGTTTTATTAACACTTTGTAAACTGCAAGTGGGTAATTATTAATATATGCAAACTATAAGTAAAGAAATAAGTGAAAAATGTAGAATAAAAACACAATAGTCTTCTTAAATCCATATAAATCACTACTAAAAATAACAGACTAGTAGAAAACAAAATTTCATACTTATTTTCATCAGGCCAGAAGAATCATAAAAATTTAATTTATATAAGCTGAGGGAATTTGGGCATTAATTTCATAGCTGGCCATTGTGTTTCGAGGTTGAAAACATTCTTGATATAATTAGGCCTCAAGGAGATAATGCAGGCAGGGCTTGATAGGTTTCTCTTCCATCTTGGTGATATCTTGCATAGCTCCAACAAGCTTCAAATTTTGCTCAGTTGGAAATGCTGCACACTCCTCTTCCCCCACCAACTTCTAAATAAGTCACAGTATGGTATGCCTGGCTCCCCGGCATTAGACACCAGAGAGGTATCATTTCTGATGCCTCTCATCCTGAATTGGTGACCTGTGCAAAGGTAAAACACTGTGGATTTGTAAAAAGATTATGTCACAACTTGTGATTAAAAAGAGAGAAAAACCATTGGCTTTGACTAAAGTTTTGTGCTCATTAGTAAGTCTTGCTTTTCCACGAGGAGATTGTTAATTTTGTTTTTTCCTCGTCGAGGAGATTGTTAATTTTGTTTTTTCCTCGTAATGATTCACTTTTACCAACACAACTTCTGACTCTCAGCTGATGGTAAAATGTCCCCACGGCTCAGTCAAGACAGCAGATCTTGAAGTCCCTGGAAGACAAGCTTTTTGGATTTGATCTGTTCAGTAGTAATGTGCAGAGTAAAAATATCATATTTCTAGCACACAAATGGTGATTTCACTAATTATTTAAATCCAGCCTCCAGTTGGCACACACCAGCAAGCTCTGGAGTCTCCTCTAACTTATTATTTGCAAACTATGTTCTCTTATGCCAGATGCAATTTGAAACGTCGCCATCAATTTGAATTCAAATAAAGGATATCACTTTCTTTCACTGATAAACATATTTTTATCACATTTGTATTTAAACACGGATTTGTCCTCTTAGCAAGATGGGATGTGTTATAAAATAGGGAAGAAAAAGAAAAAAATATTGGGAAGGGATTTTAGTTTCCTGAAAGAAACAATCTTGAACTCATAGTAGCCAGCAGAGAAAGGAAGTGAGGCTAGAGTGTGAATACTCCCAGACTACTGAAGAATTTAAATGGAAATACTAAGGATATTGTAAAATATGCATATAGAAATACTTCTAGCCATACACTAAAAAACTATTTTTTAAAGATTTTATTTATTTATTTATTTTTAGACAGAGGGGAAGGGACGGAGAAAGAGAGGGAGAGAAACATCAATGTATGGTTGCCTCTCACATGCCTCCAAGTAAAGACCAGGCCTGCAACCCAGGCATGTGCCCTGACTGGGAATCGAACCAGGAACCCTCTGGTATACAGGCCCCCATTCAGTCCACTGAGGCACACCAGCCAGGGCGAGAAAACTATTTTTAATCTTTCAATATTATAATAAAATCTAATTTTCATTTTACCTGCTTTTTACATAATCAGGCTTTTAATTCTTTGTCAAAACTGAAAATATTTTATATTATGATGCACTAGCTTTACCAATTTCATACAAACCTAGCTTAGTGAAGCTTGCATTTATTGCATGCAAGGGTCGATGTTACTTTGTCTTGATGGAAGGATGTAACTTTAGGTGCAGGGGCCCCACATAAATGCCCTAAGCAATTTGCAGCAACACGCAGGCTTTTAAAAACACAGATGGTGTTATACTTAGTGAATGTGTGTATGTGTGTGTTTGCTGTGAAAGTAGAGGTGAGCTCTGGGTGGGGACCCAATATGAGCAAATGCCACTAGATACAACTGACTACGAGATGTTGTCAGAATTGCTTTCATCATTATACATTCACTGTTTTAAATTAACTCAATCCACGTATTAGCTGCATTAGCACATGTATACCAGTGGCATACATTTATCTTATTACATGTTTGCTTAATCCTATGTTCTTTAGAAAACCAACATCCATCAATAATTTTATGGGCTAACCTTAGGGGAAGAAACAATGCACGCACATGTCTGCTGTCGCAGCCAATGCTGTTTGTTCGTGGACGGTACCACCAGCCCAATTTCGCCCTCATTTTCCTCATATTTGGACAACGACACTGGTCTCGGCTCTCACCATATGAGTCCCGGACATCCTCCTGTTCTTACGTGGATCTGACTCTGGGTATGACTGATTAACATTTCCTTGATATTTTTTCCAAAGAAAAGACAAAAGGTTTAAAATATTAACTTCTGGACTGGTTGGGAATTCTGTTATTACATGAGGAATAAGCTTCTCTGTTGGTCAAGAGAATGATAGCTGACTGTGAAAGCCATGACGAAACTCAAGTCCTCCCTTCTAATTGATATTGACTTTCAGTGACAACACTGCTCTCCCAGAGGTTAGCTTTTTCAACCCATCGATCAATTATATAACATAGTATCATTTCCTATGGTCCAAACTTGTCTGAATACAATGTAAATAACTTACCCATAAACTAACATGTTCTTTTTTTCAGATGCCAAATACTGAATTAAATGTGTGTTGACCCTGGGAACCAAGGATTCTTTCTGTAACAAAGAATGAGAAGGTTTTTTTGTTGTTGTTGTTGTCTTTTTGTTGTTGTTGTTTCTTTGTTGTTGCTGGGGACTTATGAGAAAAACAACAAAATAAAATTAGTGAAATAAATTGAAGCACTGCAAGGAATTACTTACAAACTTTGAATGCTAGTTAATATTAACTTTTAAAAGCAATAAAATATTAAGACATGGAAAATCTCAGATATAGATTATCTAATATGTTTTATTAGATTATTTATTCATGAAATGAGAACTGAGGGCAATTACATGCAGGGTTACTCTCACCTGTCCCCAACTGAGAACCAGGCCTGCAACCCAGGCATGTGCCCTGGGCCTGGGTGCACTGCAATCCCAGGCATAGGCGCAGGGAATATGTAGTGGCCAAGGAGAGAGGCCTTCACGTCATGGATATATACTTGTGGTGGTGTTGGTAGTGGTTCAAGGTTGTCAGACAATGTAAAAATAAATACAATAATTTCAGAGATAAATAGGCTTTATGCAAGAAGTGAAATAACACAGTGAGACATGTATAGATGCACAAGGTGGAAAACTGATCATTTATTTATACAGAGAATCCTGACAAAGATTGCCAGCTGCTGACCTAACACCTACTTTTAATGTTTTCCTCCACCGAAGACCTCTGACTCAATCTGTCAAGCTTAAAGGTTATTTTTACCGATTTACTTTGCCATGAGACTAAATTCGAGTCAATTGCAAATACTTGTAAATGTGACGTGAAACTTCTGGGGAAGCTGCTTTAAGAAAGTTAGTTGGTGGTGTGTCCTCTATCCCATTAGATAACCTTTAAAATACATCCCCTCTCCCTCCACTCA
>PVKM010031320.1:0-16870 GCA_004027735.1 Carollia perspicillata | reverse complement strand
GTCTCATTGCAGGATGGCCACCAGGCTCACTTCTCAGTATGTATAACCAAGACGAGAATAAATTTGGCTTAAGAATATGAACTGGTGATGGAACAAGCTTATGTATATTTTATTCCTATCATCAAATGGGATTTTCTTTGTCAAAAATGGCCTAGACATAGAACTCCACTATATTTTATCTGGAATTATGTATGATTCAGAATCAGCTTGAATCCAAATTAGTAACCAGATAATTCCTTAATTTTTTTTTGTCCTCCTTGAGAATTCTTGTCTTAAAATTCATCATGAAGGTAGCAAAGAAGATGAGCCACTGGATATTTCTGCAAACCTTTGAGTTCACAAGGATCTCTACGGCTTCAGCTAATTTCTCACAAGATCAATGGTCTTTAACATGACTAATAGAACTGAACAGTTACACAGAACACTGCTTCGTTCTGGTCATTTACATTCAGTCTCAAAAAAAAAAAAAGGATTATTCCAGCCACAACCCTATAGTATAGCTTTAAATTGAAATAATAAATTCCAAGATAAGTAGTAGCTAAAAGAAAATACTAAGACCCTCTAAAGTCTAATATTCTACTAATTTCCCCAAATACATGAGTTCTCTTTGTGGAATGGTGCCGTTATGGCAGTAGAGGTATCTTGAATTAAACAGTCATTTCACAAGTCGCTCAGTTGGTTGGGTGCCATCCCACAGAGCAAAGGCCACCAGTTCAATTCAGTCAGGGCACACACCTGGGCTTCGGGTTCTGTACCCAGTCAGGGAGTGTGCAAGAGGCAACCGATCAATGTTTCTCTCCCCTCTTTCTCCCACCCTTCTCAAATAAATAAATAAGTAAATAAATAAAATTTAAAAGCAGAATTTGATCCTCAAAGTTCACGTAATTAACTTTTCAAGTGATCTTCAGAACCAACTCTTACCCAATTGCAACACCTGTTTACACAGTCAAGGGTAACACTAGCATCCCATATGAAGATATGGATGACAGGATGAGCACAGAACAGACTAGAGACACAGTCCGGAGCCTCTGTCACCACAGGTCAGCAGTAGGGCCAGGGAGAGGTTTGCACAATAAGACATGAGTCTTGGTTTATAACCCGGAAGACTGTATTGAGGGTGAGAGGCAGGCAAGTTGGTTCACAAACAGCCTGCAAGAATACTTTCAGTGAGAAAACCTAAGACTAGTAATAAAGCTGAACCAGAAACCAGAAAACCAGACAGATGTCAGCAGCACATTCTGCCTGTTTTCCTAGATGTTTAATGAACAAAGGGTTCTGTGATCAAAAATGTTTGGGCATGTGCTGGGTTAAGTGGGTTATTTGTTTTCTCATTTGACCACAACATTTTCACCCTTTTAATATACTGGTGTCCACCATGAATCTCCAAGAGGTATACTGTCGGGAACCTGGGCTGGACAAATCTAGCCTTTTCGGCTAATGCAATCAGCTCGGGGGGTTTACGCTCCTCAGAAGACACAGCGGTTGGTCTTTCCTGTTGTTGCCAGTTACAGCTAGCCCAGCCCCTGCCAAGAGCATGCGCAGAGTACGAACACAGGCTACCAATCAGAGTATAGGACACGCACCCCGGCATGCGCGCAGTAACCTATCAAGAAGCGCTCCTTTGTGTACCCCTCACCAATCAAGTAGTGATACGCTCCCCCTTCTCCCCCTCTTATAAGTCTTTACTCGGAAATAAAATTTTGCAGCTTGATGAGAACTTATTGTCTTGCTGCCATTCTTTGCACCTCTTGTCCCCCTCACCCATTTGCTTCAGACAGGTGGCCGAGTCCCCGTTGACCGCTCTGCTGGCCAGAGCAGTATACATAGGACATGGTATTTCCAAATTCATTGACCAGGAACTGTTTATTCATTAAAGCATCCATTGGGCCATGGGGTCAACAAGACAGCTTTTGGAAGTTCCAAATCCGGCCAAAGTGTTTGATTTTAACGATAAGAACACCGAGTCCCAAGAAGTTAAGAGATTTGGCTGGCGTGGCACAGACACGGAGCTGGGACTAGAACCCTCTGGAGTGCCTAGTTTGTGGTTGCTCACAGTGCACCATATAGCCAGCATTTTCCTTCTCTTTGCTGAAGCCAGCCTCCTTTAGACGCTGATGGACTCAGGAAAGTAATAACTGCACTTTTCTTGTTTAACAACAGCCAAACAAAACCCAAGCCATCTCTGCCAAACCTTCCCAACAGGAGACCCATGACTGTCTGCTTCTGGCCCTTCCCTCCACCCAAGTTCAGTAAACCGCTACAAGTTCAGTTATAACAGGGACATTCTTTCAATTCCAGAAAAGCTACAGAGAAGCTCTTCAATGATTAATTGCTGATTAACTTCCCCTACCACACGTCTGTGAGATCCATTAATTAGACAAAATGCTAAGTGGTGATCGGATGAGCCCTGCAAACCCCAAGCCTGAGAGAATGTTTTCCTTGGTGGATTCATGACCCCAAGCTGTGCCTGGGGCTCAGAACTGGTTCTCCTGAAAGAGGGCACAGCAAGGAGCAGAAGGGTCACTGGACTCTGAGTCCTGAGGTCTGAATTCTAGATTTTTCTTTTGGGGGGCTCTCTGAATGTTGCCAGGGAAGGCTATTTACCTGCTTCAGCATGACTGTATGTTAAAAAGTGGGGGAGATAAGCACAGGGGACCAGGGGCTAGAATTGACCCACTATCATGTAGATTTAGACACTCCTGGCTCCTAGCTCACAAGCCATCAATGGCTCCCTGCTGTTCTGAGCATGGTTCAAACTCTCTGACCTGGTATTTAGGGTCTTTTACAATCTGTCCCTACCTTTCCCTCTACTATTATTCTCCCACACAGAGCCCTTTCTTACTCACACTGGATCATTGTTGACCCCATGATGCCTCTTCCTCTTTGCTCCCACCTAGAATGGCTCTTCCCCGGCCCATTTCTTCACATCTACATCTAATAAACCCCCAATCATATCTCAGGAGTCAGAGTCTACCTTCACCATGTAACCTTATGATGGCACCTCCAGAATCTATCTCTCTCTCCAGAAAATTTCTGCACTTCTTCTGATCTGTACTTTTTACAGAATACTTATAAGGAACAATGTAATTAATTGTGCACATGTCTTATCTTAGAGATAAAATTATAAGCTTTTGGAAACCAAGGTCACTGTCTTCAACATTTTTTACTTGACACTTTAGAGGTACTTGATGAGTGCTCAGAATCATCCCATTGCCCTCACCTCCTCAAAGTCTTTAGGTAGGGTCCCAACACCTGAACTTGGCACATGAGCTCCTTAGTAATTTAGCCCCTTCCTACTTCTCCTGTCCATATTCATCCCCTCTTGCCCATACCCTGCCTTCAGCCATACCAAGTTATTGAGATTTCTTCAGAGGGCCGAGCTTCTACTCCTGCCAATGTTCTCCCTCTTTCTGGAATGACTTCTACCCACTCCTCTCTGGGAAACTTTCAAGACTTGTCACCCCACAGAGGAGTCTTCATTCCTGTTCTAGGTTAGGTCCTGCTATTTCTGAGCTCGTGTAGCCCCTGTAAATCTGTCATGGTACTTTGCAACTTCCCCAGTTTACTTCTCCACATGCCACACAATTTGAACTCCCTTAAGAGTTCTGTGGAGACTGGAATGCATTTCACTCATGGTGGTCTCTCCAGAAGAGAACAAATTCTGCACATAGGAGACATGGTAGACAGCCTTCAAGATGGCTCCCAAAGATCACGGCCTCCAGATGATCATTATGTTGTGTAATCTCTCCTTTTGAGTGTGGACTGGACTTTGCGATTCCTTTCTACTGACTGGAATAAGTGATGCTGTGACTCTGAGATTAGATCATAGAAGGCAGTGTGGAGGCACTCTCCTGTACCCTTGGATCACTTGCTCTAAGAAAAGCCAAGTGCCAGGTCATGCGCAGCCCCTTGGAGAAGGCCACATAGTGAGGAACTGAAGCCTCCAGCCCCACACGTGTGAGCTTGGGAAAGGACCCTTTTGTTGCCCCAGTTAAGCTTCGGGCGATTGTGTTCCCACTAACACCTTGATCGCAGCCTTGAGAGAGACCACAAGCCAGAACCACCCAGCCAAGCTGCTCCCAGACTCCTGACCCATGGGAACTATGAGATAATACATGTTCATTGTTTTAAACTGTTAAATGTGAAGATTTGTTGCTCAGCGTTAGATAACTAATACACATTTTGGTACCCGTAAGTGGAGTTCGGCTGCAATACAAATTTAACATGTGGGAGTGAATCCGGAACCAGGCAGTGCACAGAAGCAACAAAGCTATCACATTTGGAGGAAAAGGTTAGTGAGAACTTAAAATGCCTCGAACACCCCGCTTGAAGAATTTCATGCTTTGAGGAGGCTAATCGTGAGGAAAATGAGGAACCCTTTTTGGAAAGTGGACAAACAGGGATCCTCCTGATGTAGTGGTAGAACCTTAGCAACACTGTCACCCGCAATAATGTAGAAGGTAAAACATATAAGTCATGAAATGGATGCTCTAGTTTAGATTTTCAGACAGAACATTGAAGGGACTACAGAGTGTCTTTTTGCTACTTACAGTAAAATGCAAGAGAAAAGAGATAAGCTAAAAAAAAAACTGTACAAACAAAAAGTACCAAGGCTTGCTGATTCTGAATATCCCCAGGCTCTCCAAATGTCAAACAATGCTCAAACTAAGAAATAGCTTCTGAGCAAGGATCAAATCAAGGTACCCAGAAGAGCACTGTCTACAGATGAAGACAACAGTACAGCTACAAACTCCTTTGGTTAGACCACAGGTCCTAAAAAGTGAATACTTTGTTAGGAATAAGAGAACTGAAAAGATAAGATTTTTGTGGCTCACAGTACTCCTGGGAGAATCTTGCCCTACCCTTTGTCGATCACATTGACAAAGCCCCCATTGAGAAAGCATCATATTTTAAGAACATTTTTACCTGCATTGTCCAAATGTAATTATCACAACAATAGGACTTAACAGAGCAGATATGAATAAACAATCAGCCCAGAGAGATGGGTGATTTGCCCGCTGTCTTATAACTCAGTCGCAAAGTTATCTAACTCCCAGTCGAGGGCTCTTTGCACATCATCACATCCTCAAGTTACATACGTCACTTAGTAAATTGACCTTTGAAGTTTGTCTAGAATTGTGGATGGTTCCATAGGCTATTCTATACAGGTATTTTCAACATTTTGGTTTTAAAGCACATTTCTCTTTTTAGCTGAAATCTGCGATATTTCTGTAACTTAGACCTGTCAACTGATTTCTCAACACCCAGGTCCTGGGTCCACCTGTGCTGTGACTGTTTTCACTTCACTTGAACCCTGAAGCAGAAGACTATGTCCTTGATTCCTGCAAAGATGAATCTACTCACATCAGCATTAGCACATTTTGTGAAAGACTGTACAAGAGGTAGGACAGACCATGGCAAGCCGTGTAAAAATCCTCGTCAAATATTTCCTTCCTCCAAGTTTTTCTTGAAATTGTTTCACAATAAAAAGAGGAAGGAAGAAGTATACTGAAGATACAGATTTCCAAAAAAATGGTCATGAATGGTAATGGGTACATGGGGTTCATTATAATATTCTATTTTTGAATAGGTTTCAAACTTTTGTAACAAAACATTAAACAAACATAGCCCCCGCTCCCACCCACCCACCTTAGCTGTAAGGACCTTGGGCTTTCTCTTGTGCTTCTCCTCTTCCCTTTCCTCAGATTCCTCCCCTCAACATTCCGAAACTTGACCTTCCTCTTCTCTCTGGCACCCAGTTCTTCCCTCCTCCTCCAGACCAGCCCACAGAACTAATCACTGAACTCAGCAAAACAAAGGACTCCCCAGGCAACGGGCCCCACCCTCCTTCCAGGGCAGTTTAGTGACCATCTTTTGTCAGGAGAGCATACTTTGGGTGCTTAATCCCCCACCAAAGTGGTTTATCAAAGTAACTCTCCCAAACGCCTACAGGGCTTTCCTCAGGCTCACTGGTGAATAAAATTTTCTCCATCTTGTTACACTTATTATTCTGAATTCCTTGCACTTTGTTCAAAAGAAACCAGTCATTGAAACTTGATTTTGAGAACCACGGCTTGTATTCAACAAGTTCTGAAAAGAGTGGTTAATTCTATTTGAGTTTCTTTCCATAGCCCCATTCAAAACAGGTTGTGTGTATCTAAGAATAAATGGAGTCACCACACAAGAGGTTTATTATCAGAGCTAAGCTCCGGGAAGCAACTCTCTCCACTCAATGCTGAAAGGACGGGAGAAAAGGCAGGAGGAATACAGGCTGCAGTGAATAGGAGAGGCGGTTAAAGAAGCAGAAGGGGATGGATAAACAGGAGGAAAAGGGGGCTGAGTGGGAAATATTTGAAAAGCCACTGTTGCCTATCACATCATACAACTCTCTTTGCTGTGCCAGCTCAAAGGAAGAAAAAACGTTATTCATACAAATCAAAGAGTCAATTTCAGTTTCTTTTCCCCTCTTCCCGAAGCCTTTGCCCTTCTTTTCGCGTCTTCATTTAGCTTGTGTTTTGGTCTCTACTAGTTTTGTGAGGGGTTGTAATATTTTCACAGCCTCTTTTGGTTAAAAAATTAAACTTAGTTTCAAGGACCCTAAAGACAGGTACAGTGACCTGACTCCTTATTCTGACCACACAGTGTCTGCATGCAATGTTTAAAGCAGCCTCAGCCTGTTTTCGCTGTTGTTTTCGGCTAGTTTTTGTGAAACTCACCAGTTCTCTTACAGCTGCACCTGCTGAGCAAAAAAAGCCTAAGAAACGGAGACTGGTCCCTCTGAAGGGGACCCAGGGCCAGATTATGTCAACAATTCCCCTGCCCTGAAAGGAGCAGGCTTGACACATCCCGTGTTGTCAAATGACAATTGTAACTCCTTGCATTTCAAGAGTCACGCACAAATGGTTCCATCTGAAGCCCTCTGGGTAATAGTAGCCCTTTTGAGGTTATGATATCTCTGGATGGAATTCAATAAGAGAAATTCACTTGCAGTTGAGCCCTTGGAACAGAGCCAGGAGAGCCTAACAATACAATACGCTTCCAAAGAAAGCTGGACTTATTCCTCTTTCTTTTCTCCTTCCCTTTTTTTCTCTGCTTCTAAACTCGTTCACACGTTACCTCTTCCCACTTCCACTCTCTCCTTCTATCAGGGGACAGCAGAGCTTTTTAGAATAAAGCCCAGCACTTACATAGGAGCAGGATGTAGAGAATGGCAGAAGCGCCCACATGCAGCCTGGAGAACGCACCCCTTCCTCACTGACCTCTGCTGCTTCTACCAGGAAAATGGCACGGAGCCACTGTGAAGGGGAGGCCAGGGGTTACCACAACCACCAGTTTTCCATTACTTGTTCAAAGACGGAGTCTGACTTTTTTCTTTCTGTTTTTTCCTTTTAAACTGAAAGCAGGGCAAATATACAATGCCTGCCTGAACACCACAGTCTAACAGTTGCGTTCTCTGTCTCCGTCTCTCTCTCTCCCCACCTTGGTTTATTCTTCATTTCGCCAAGATTTCCCCCTAAATAATTAGTATTTCTTGGCCTGGAAAAGGTTGTAATTCTCTTTGTCTTTTGCATTTGATCATCCAAGTGGATTAATGTGGGTGTTAAATGGGTGGAAGAAGTCATTTTCTTTGTCAAATTCTCTTAATCATCCTTTTGATTTCACACTCCCATTCTCCCCACCCACACACATGCCTCCTGCTCCTACATAAATGCATGTGTGTGTGTTCTCACACATTGATCCTCTTTTGGAACGCATTCCTTGGAGATTCTGGAGTAAGTCGGTGTGTAAAAAGAGCACACCACACAAGTGTGCAGCTATGTACCAATCAACTCTGAGTGTGTGCAGGGGACAGGAGTGGTGTGCTTGCGCTTTTGTTTTGGTCTGTTTGTAGCCGCAGCTTAAAATTTGTTTTTCTGAAAATCTCTCTGGTCCTAATATCATCAGCTCAAGGGGCTGACATTGGGTTTTGCTTATTTTCCTCTCAGATAAAGCATAAAGGTGGCAGCAGTTAAATGACATTTAAACCAACCCAAGTGCAGGCCAACCACCCCCAGTCCGAAGCGTGTGATCTCCTGTCCTCCTGTGAGGACCAAGCAATGGCTTCTTCTCACCTCAGGTGCCGCACCTCCCACTGGACTCGTTTAAGGAGGTCCCACCAACCCACCATCCTTGGACTCTCCCTCCCACATCCCAACCCCCCTGCACCAATTCTTACAGAACCACGCTATGGTGAAATCAGTATTAAGATTTAGAAATGTTAAAAGCTATCGTGTGAGTGAAAGGGAACACAAGATACTCTGAAGGGCTTGGTCCCCCCCTTTCAGCTGGAAGTGCCCTGCAGAGAAGCCTGCCTGCAAGGCAAGTGGCCTGCCAGAGAAACTCAAAGCCATGTGACCAACTGGCTGGTATTAAGCTAGTTAAAGGAACTAAGGATTTGGTTGGTGTCTGAAAGTTGCAGTCATTGAAATCAAGTGCACTTGAGGCCCCAGCTGTGACTTACCCCCCGGTAACCTGAATAGTTCTATGGTATTTGTAGACTCATCTAGTCTTTATCCTCATCCTGCAGAGGTTCCTGACCTACTAATAATGATAAGCTCTTAGAGAAAGGTACTAGCTGGCATAGAGTCAGTAAAACCTTCCTCCAAAAATCCTGTCCATGAAGCCCCCAAATTATGACATTCCAAGCACCAATGGGGGAGTCACTGTGTGTCAATATAGAAATTTGATGGACGCCATTACTTGCATGTGACTCTATGGTCACCCAGCCATCAGGATGACTGGTCGTATTGATATATCTGCTATCTGTCCAGGCAAACATGAAAAACAGATCCAGTCTCAGGTACCAATTCTTGTTGATGGGTAATGGCTATCTCGAAAGCTGTTCTGAAAAAGATGCTGAAGCCCCATGCAAACTTAGCAGACGAAATACTAAGATCAGTTAGCTATGTCTGCCATGGATGAGAGAGGTGACGTAGATGCTGCCTATTATCTATTCCTGGCACAGAGATTGCAAAGGCTGGAACTGAAGGCTTCACAGCAACATTTCAAATTCTACCAAGTGGGCAACAGCTACATATTTCCAGAACAGCGAGTGTTTTAACCATTTAAAATGTGTTTCTCTCTAGTAACTACCACTGATTGAGTATCTGCAGTGTACCACACACTATACTATGGTCAGTACTTGCATTATTTTATTCAGTCTTTATAACAACACTGCAAGGTGGGTGTTATCTCCATTTTGCAGCTGACAAAACATAGGTTCAGGAAGGTAAAAAAAAAAAAAAAAATTGCCCAAGGTCTCCTAGACAATCAGTGGTGGAGCCAAGACTTGAATGGAGATCTGCCACGAAGTCCAAAGCCAACGGTCACACCGTAAATCCTGCTGCCTCCTCAGGATGAGAAGACACGGGGGAAGCGTCAGGGAGCGGGAATCCCTGGCAGTTTGCTGCCAAGCCTTACAGCAAACTCTTCAAACTGCCCATCATTCTTTTTGGCTCCTGACAGCCCCGGCTAATTGTCTGCTATTAGGCAGTTGAGATTTTTAATTACAGTTATATTCAGCTGAGCTGAAATTTCAGCTAATTATAGTTGAAACTGAGCATTAAAAGTAAGTTTCAAAGGTCATCCCGTAGTTTTCTTTGGGGACACGTCTATTTTGTAATGTTAAAAATAAGTAAAACATGTATTGTACATGGTTGAAAAAATCAAATATTATTTGCAATGATTTGCCTTGAAAATCTATGAGCCCCCTGCATCACTCGTCCTGCTTCTCAGAAGCAGGCACCTCTAGTCATTTGGTTTTCTTTCTCCCGCTGGTTACTTCCAATCCCTACATAATAGATGTGCAGCTCTATTTCTTGATTTATTATCTTTAGACTTTATATTCTGACTTACATTAGGGTAGATGAAAATGTAACTCGTTTATGCCACATCTACTTTCCCTTCCTTCCCCTTCCTCATCCCAATTTACTTACATCCCATTTTTGATTCTTCCACTCAATGTTTGCAGCTTCAAGCGGCATATTAAAGCTTCGTTTCTTGTTCCACTCACTCTCCACAACCATTTCCTTCTTCTTCTCTTCCATTCCCTAACCTCTAGCAGCTATACCTGTAATGTTTACATTACAAGATAAATAATATTTAGAGCCTCTTTGGAACAATAGTTAACTCCTCCATGAGTTATACAAGTGAATTCTAAAACCAGAAAATGACATTTCTGGCATCTATTCAAATGCAGGCTCCTTTTCACAGTCCATAAATTGGTCAAAATCTTGCCACACATGAGTTTGCTTTATTTTTGAATCATGCCTTTTTTGTATAGTGTTGCTATTATTGTTTTCCTGAAGTTTGTTTGCTTTTTCTTATTTTCCATAATATTATAATAGTCTCTCAATTTTCAAAGCTCCCGATATACAGCTCACCCTGTAAGCGCCCCTGTCCCCCACACTTCCAAAACCTCCTGCACAGCATCCCCTGCCCTTCCTCTCCTACTGGGACTAATTTCTCCCTGTTTGCAGTTTGTCTAAGTTGGCGCCTTTGTCTCCCATGTCTTCCTCTTTCTTAGTTCACTCCCTTAATTTCTTTTTCTGAAATACATTTTCTAAGAGCTTCCTAAGTCAGAGTACATGGTCACAATATTTCTGAGTTCTTGAAAAAAATAATTGTTATTTTGACCCCAAACTTGTTGATAAATTATCTAGGTACAGAATTTTAGAACAAAAATTACATTTACTCAGAATTTTGAAAGGATTGCTCCATGTCTTCTAGCATCCACTGTTTTTTTGTTTGTTTGTTTGTTTTTTGTTTTGTTTTTTTGGTCAATACTATTTTTTTAATTTTATTTTAATTGTTGTTCAAGTACAGATTTCTGTCTTTTACTCCCATCCCAGTCCACCCCCACAGTGCTCCCCACCTCCCTCCCATTTCCACCCCACTTAGTTTTTGTCCATATGTCCTTTATACTTGTTCCTGTTATCTCTTCCCTTTTTCCCCTGAAATCCCCTCCCTTCTCCCCTCTGGTTACTATCAGTCTGTTTTCTATTTCAAAGTCTTTGGTTATATTTTTCTTGCTTGTTTGTTTTGTTGCTTAGGTTCCTGTTAAAGGTGAGATCATATGGTATTTGTCTTTCACCACCTGGCTTATTTCACTTAGCATAATGCTTTCCAGTTCCATCCATGCTGTTGCATAGGGTAGGAGCTCCTTCTTTCTTTCTGCTGCATAGAATTCCATTGTGTATATGTACCATAGTTTTTTGATGCATTCATTTAGCACTGCCCTGGCTGGTGTGGCTCAGTGGATTGAGTATTGGCCCCTGAACTAAAGGGTTGCTGCTTTCTTTCCCAGTCAGGGCACATGCCTAGGCTGTGGGCCAGATCCCCAATAGAGAGCATGCAAGAGGCAACCACACATCGATATTTCTCTCCCTCTCTTTCTCCCTCCATTCCCCTCTCTCTAAAAATAAATAAAAAATATTTTAATAAATACAATGGCTTAAAAAAATAAAGAATTTTAGTGCCAGACTGATTGCTATGATTTAAATGTCTGTGCCCCCCACTGCACCCCCATAAAATTCATATGTGGAAATCCTAATGCCCAGTATGATGGCATTAAAACACGGGGCCTTTGGGAGGTGCTTAGGTCATGAGTATGGCACACTCATCAGTGGAATCACTGCCTTTATTAAAGAGGCCCCAGAGACTTGCTAGTCCCTTTCCACAACATGAAGGGGGACAGATATGAGTCAGGAAGAGGGCCTCACCAAAACGCAACCATGCTGGCACCTTGATCTTGGACTTTCAGTCTCCAGAACTGTGAGAAATAAATGTTTGTTGTTTATGTCCTACCCAGTCTCTGCTTTTTTGTTATAACAGACTAAGCAGCCTAACCAGACTAAGACACTAATTCTTGTCTTTTTCTAAGTTGCCTGCTTTTCCTCTCAGGAAACTTTTAAGATCTCTTTATCTTCAAGAAAGCAAAATTGTATGAGTATTTGTCTTGGTGTAGATCTCTTTTAATCTGTTCCGTTCAATACTCGGTAGGCTTTTTAATCTGAAGACTTACATTTCCCTCCAGTTCTGGGAAATTTTCTTTTCTTATTTATTTAACAATTTCCTCTCCTCTGGCTGCCTCTGTCAGTTCAGGAACTCCTATTAAAGCCAATGCATGATTCCGAGGACGCAGCTCCTGGGCTGATCTTCTTACCTTGTCTTTCTATTTCTTTCTTTCTCTCAAATTCTTTCTTTCTCTCCTTCCTTTCTTTCTCTCACTCTCATTCTTCTTGTTCTACATTCTTAAAGGTTTCCTTTACTTTGTCTTCCAGTCCTTATTTGGATTTACTTTGTTAGCAATCACCTTTTACGTTTCTTATTTTATCCTTTCCCCCCTTTTTATAAAATTCTCTCCTGTTTTATGGATGCAATATTTTCTCAAGTTCCTATGAGAAAACTAATTTTTTAAAGTGTTCTTCTTTCCCTTGAATTATTTCCATCTCCTCCAGGCTCATTTTCGTTTGTTTCTCTCGGCCATTCTCTTTCATGTTACAGGCTCTGTTCAAATGTGCTAATAATTCTCAGATGTCTTTTCATATTTAAGAAGGAAGCAGTAGAACAGCTGACCAAGAGCCCTGTGAATAAAGGTTTAGCTTATCAACTGACAGGTTTGCTTCAAGCAAACAGGTGGTAAACCAGCCATAACATTTGAGACCCCTCTATGCTAGAATTAGGAGAGCCTCACTCTGGAGGAGTAAGCTTTACACTCTACCTCACGAAGAATATGTTTGATTTCTTTAGAAAAGATTCAGCTTGAGGACAAAGGCTGTTTTAGGTTGCACAGAAAAAAATTAAGAGAGTGGGATCAACGGTTCCAAAGATCTTCAATTTTTCTTCTGTTTCAACCCCAATTTCTGCTCCCACCCTCTGTCCATGCATGCTGTCTCCACGAACAGAGCCCTTCTATTATTATTTTGGCAGTGGGTGTTCTTTAGTGAAAGCCCAAGTGCACATTCTTTAATTAGCCAATGTTTCTCCATGTTTTCTCCCTTCCAGATATGTGTTGAAAGACATAAACCATCACTGCCCCCATAGAATACACTTAGTTCTTTTAGTTTTTAAAAGTTTATTATTTTCTAAAAAAAAAATCTTTACTATGACCTTAATGCTATCTTAGAGAAAGAGAGAGAGAGAACTTCCATTTTGAACTAATGTGTATACAACGGTTTTCAAGCAGTTCTCCACAAAGCCAAGGTGGTGAGAAGAAGGGTCATAGAAAGAGCAAAGACAGGACCACAATAAGATAAGAACAGATAAGACTTTTCCACTTCACCTAGAGCTCTCTGCTTGTATTATTATTATTCTCCAGATTTTTACTTGATTAAATCTTCCTACAAGAAAGAAAGAATAATTCAAGACAAGATACAATCAAGTGCTAAAATAGGTGGTCTAGAAAATGAACTTGCAGGTGTGAGCTGGAATAGTCAGCAAAGGGTACTTGGGAGACACAGGACCTGTAGAGGGCGTTGGGGCTGGAAAGGCATGCTGGCACCAGAATCTACAGGACCTTTTAAACTTGCAGAACCTTGTGTTAACAAGTCTAGGCTTTATCCGAAACATAAAGGAGCACTTAGACGGCTTAGCACAAGGAAGTAAAAGGAATTCATGTGTGTTTTTAGGTCACCATGACTTCAAAAGCATAGATGTGATCATCAGCAAGTGAGAAGGACTTTTCATTTTCCTCTCACTTGATCCTTATTATACCCTATGGAGGTAGGACAAGCAGGCGTTGTTGCTATTCCTAATTCATAGCTGAGGAAACTGAGGCTCAAAGAAATTATATCATTTGTCTGAAGTTATATCAGTAGTAAATGCCAGGGTCAAGGCAGGAATTTGACTGTCTTAACTCATTTTAGTAAAGGAACCATTGGGAAAGAGTGGCATTTGTCCAAAACTGACCAGTCGGTGTCACAGCCCAATCCGGAGGACTGTACCACCCTCTGGGACCCATTCCCTGCTCACTCAGGAGCTCCTACCACTAACTCTCCAACTCTTTAGAGCCTTGTATCCCAGTCACACCAGCTAATCTAGAGTTCTGAAGGATAAAGTGAGGAAGGAAGGCAATAGTGTGAATTCATCATCCACTATGTACCCCTCCTCCTCTTCCAAAATCCCTTTATGAATATTCTACTGCACTGAACAGTGTGCCCCCTCCACACACCAATTTACGTTCACCTAGGACTTCAGAATGTGACCTTATTTGGAAATAAGGTTTTTGCAGAATTAATCAAGACGGGGTCATATTGGAGCAGGGTGGGTCCTAAATCCAATGACTGGTATTTTTAAAGGAAAGCCATGTAAACACACAGAAACGAGGGGAAAAGGCCAATGATGAAGAAGACAAAGATTAGAATGAGGCATGTACAAGCCAAGGAGTGTCAAGGACTGCTGGGAGTCACCAGAATCTAGGACCAGGTGAGAGAGTGGTCCCATACAGGCTTCAGAGGGAGCGTGGCCCTGCCAACAACTTGATTTCCAAGTTCAGGACTCCAGAACTGTGAGGGAATACATTCTGCTGTTATAAACACCCAATTTGTGGTAATTTATTGCAGCTACCCTAGAAAATTAATACAAATAGTAAATTCTAACCAAATAAAAAACAAAAGGAAAAATAGTAATAATTTACATTTAAAATGATCACAAAAATATTATAAAACCTAGGAAAGATTGAAAAGAAAAATTAAAAATCCACTCTTCATTTTGGTACAATTACAAATGTCTTTCTGGGTGCTAAGTTTATAAAATAAGGATATCAGTTGAAAACATGGGCTGTGAGGGAGAAGGGACGCTGCAGAGCTAAATCCAGGAAAACTGACCCTTGCCCCCACCAGGACTTCTGGCACATTGGGCCCCTGGGTCTCCAGAGCACTGTCCACACCATTCCCAACACAGAACACACTGTATTAGACACTTGACCAGCTTCACCTGATTTCATGCTCAGACACCCTTGCCTGGCCAACACTAAGCTCTCAATTACTGTTGGTTGACCATCAGACTCGCCCTGAGAGGCACATACTGGCCTGCTTCAAGAAGCCATGTATCATCACAGGAAGCTTTGGGGCAGATGATCTGGAAGGTCCCTTCCAAAGTCTGAGTGCACCAGTTCTTTACCTCCCTCCACTAAACTAGCACGTGGCCAACTTTAAGAAAGGACTTTCCTAGTCAATGAAATATTCCCTTTTCCCTGAGCTCCAGCTAAGCCCAGGGATAAACACACTTGAGGACAAAGCAAAACTTTTCTTTGTCCTGGCTTTTTGCTTATGCCAAGCCAAATGAACAAAGTCCAAAGGTGATTCATATTTGGCCTTGGTGCAGAGACATCAGGCACATACGCACGTACACACATCCTTCTCTCCCACTCACACACACCCTAGCCACGTGCCTGTTACTAGGCCGTACTGGCTCAGGCCTTGTCCAACCGGTATCCTAATGGGTGAGGGAGGGTGGAAGGAAAGCAAGAGTAAACCTATTCACAATTAACCGCAAAGCTGGTAGCTTTCCATGAGTAAGCCCTCAGGACCATACTGCATTTGACTGCCCAAAATGGGCTTCTCAACGTATCTGTCATAGATGACCCAAAATAAAGCAAAGATTGCACAATTACTCCTTGTAATCTAAAGTGAGGAAAAGAGAACTTACTGAACTGAGAATCAGGAGATGGGGGCTGTAATCCACCCTACTGTTAATTGCTAACAAGGTGACTTTCAACAACTCGCAGCCTCGGTTTTGAAGGATTACGTCATCCAAGGGGCAACTCCGCAATTCCTCATGCCATGGGCTAATCTCTCGCCATCTCTCCTCAGTTCCCTGGACCCCCACCGCTCTTGTACTTCCCACTGCTGCCCACACACGCCGGCACTTGCATACTCGGCCCTTGCACAGGCTGTTCCCTCCATCTGGAACACCCTTCCCAGCCCAACCCCTGAGTGCTCAAACCCAACCCTCCCTCCAAGACTAAACCCATGGGATTCTACACAGCTGGAGTCCTTCTGGACCCTTTCAGTTTGAAGTAATCTCATTGTTCAGCTCCTATAACACTGTACCTATGACGAAATTTGACTCTCATATTTTAGTTATTTGGGGTATATTTGTTAACACCCTCCTAAGCTTCCAGAGGGCACATTCTACACCTGATTCATCTTTGAATCCCCTGTCACTCCTAGCACATGCTCTGAAAGCCTACAAAAGTTGCCCAGGGAGACAGAACTCATTAGTTATAGTTCTTGTCACTGTAGTTCTTTTTTCATTTTTATTTAGGGACAGAGTCCCAGGAAATTAATAAAATTGGTTCATGCAAATAACTCCATGTCATGTGACAGAGAATATTTTACACACTCATTACAAACTTGGGATGCATTAATGACTATGCTTTGGAAAAGACAATTGAAAGGAAACCGCACCTACTACTGTCCAGTTGAGTCTCTTCTGGGGAGCAGATGTGGTGTGCGTAACTGCTATCACCAAACCACAGAGCAGGTGTGCCAGCGATGGGTCGGGGTTCTGGGTATCCTGCTCAGACAGACATTTGTGGGTTGCTTTGGACGCTGCTTGTGGTAGGAAGAAGGAAATGTTTGCTCAGCAGGCATTCCAAACAAAAAATACTCCCCCTTCCAGTACATCCCTTTATCTGTGCAGCCTGACCTCAGGTTAGAAGATTAGAACACTTCTTGAAGAATAATGGTTCTGTTTGCCTTTGGAGTCGTGACCTGTTTCTTCTAATTAAGACAAGCATTTATACTTCAGTATAACATGAAGAAGTGAGGGCACTGAGATGGTTTTGAAAAATGAAGCACTTTTGTGAATTACCTCATCCTATTTGTTT
>PVKM010031319.1:0-16874 GCA_004027735.1 Carollia perspicillata | reverse complement strand
TGGTCTTCTCCCTGAGTAGCACAGGGAGGGTCGAGAACAGCACCAAGCAGGTGACTGCTGTGATGCCTCATTCAGGCATGGAGCAAGAAGAGAAGATGTCACAGTGGGAGTAGAGAACAGACAGAAATGAGACTTCAGAGAACTATTTGAAAATTGCCTCCATGAGTGATGGTGACATGTGGCATGTTAGTCTTTAGAAAATGAGCTTTGAGTTACAGGCACTCTTCCCGCTATCTAGAGGTTTCACTTATTCAGCAGACTAAGGATGGAGAAGAATACCCTTAGGGAGGGTCAGAATCTTAGTTCAGTCCTGGCTCTAGGAATATTATAGAACCACTGTTCTCCAGCAGCACTTGAAGGATTTGGGAACCGTCTAGGGGAGGCAGAGTCGCTCTGTGGTTTGTGCACACCTGTTGGAGGACCTAGGATTTAAAACCTTTTTCACGGACAGCACACATGTCAGCCTTTCTGGGTTGGCCTCCCCCCACTTCAGTGCAGAAATGTAAATTAACAAGATCAAAGGCCCTTTTTTGTTCCCACCCCAACTGCTCTGTTACTATTAAAACAGCAAATATGAGCCCTGGCTGGTATAGCTCAGTGGATTGAGCGCAGGCCTATGAACCAAAGGATCGAGGTTCGATTCCCAGTCAGGGCACATGCCTGGGTTGCAGACCAGTTCCCGGCAGGGGACGCACAAGAGGCAACCATACATTGACATTTCTCTCCCTCTCTCCTACCCTTCCCCTCTAAAGATAAATAAATAAAATCTTTAAAAACACAGCAAATATGTATTTCAAGCATTTAAATATCTATTGAAATATTTTACAAAGATCGTAGGACTAAGGTGAAACAGAAGGCTCTATGCATAAATCTCCAGTTGTCCTAACAATGCCTTGGTTTTCATTTGCTTCTTTAGGGGAGAAGACCCTGATTAAATAACAGATTATTGAAGTCTCTGATAGTGATCGATGCTTTACTGTAACTTTCTCTGGCAATAGAAGTTGCTAGTCCATTGCTTTACTGTTTTCCTCTGTTGCTCTTTGGAGATCCTGAGGATGTTGATGTTGGAGTTAGAAATACAGGGCTTAGAAACAGCTTTTACAGTAGCCATTTCTAAGCCACCTTGACTCAAAAACTGCTGTTTAGCCTGTGAAGGAAAAAAAATGAGGAATTTTTTTAAATGCTAAGTAATTTTCATTACCCCAGTTTTTCTCAAAGTGCATTTAGAGGGATACCAGGGGGAGATTCTCTCTATGGCCATATATATGTAGGCTGAGCTCCTAGGAGGCTGGGGATTTGGGATGTAAGAGCTGTCGCTGTGACCTCAAGCAAATGGAAGCAAATGTGAACCTGGCCGTTTGTCTCTCTCTTCCAGTTTTAGATGTACTTGAGCTTGCCTGTGGGCTCCTCAGAATTCAGCCCCTGACCTCTTTGGCTAGTTTAGAGTTTAGTGAATGTAGTTGGACTAAACCAGGGGTATTATAGGAGAAGATCAGGGAAAAGGGGGGTGATTATCATTCAGTTATTTATCCTTAATAATCCATTTGTGTTTGTCAGTTTTAACTTCATAATTTAACATGAGCTTGGTTCTGTATCTGCATTCTTGTTTATTTACCAATGAAACCTGGAATATAAGAAAGCTGTTAGCCTTTAACCATGAAGTCTTTGTTGTGTTATGTGCATTGTCCTATGAAACACCTTAATTTTTTGTTTGGAATTGTAACACAAAGGAATGATGTACTTTATGTTTGCATAACACTTCAGAGTTCTTTCATATACAGGATCTTTGTGATTGTGTGTGTCTTGCTGTGAGATAGGTTGGATTTTAAAAGATATTATACCCATTTTACAGGTAAGAAAGTGAGACAGCAAGGGCTTAGTGTCTTGTACAAGGTCACATAGCTAGTCAGGCCTGACATTCAAACCCAGGCCTCTTCCTGCCTCGCCATTGTAGACCCTGTGCTTCTGCAGGCCATTTCAGCAGGGCAAGAAGAGGAAGGGGCCAGTCACCCTGGTGAAGTCTTTAACTCTCTGCAGATTTTTAGATTTATATATAGTTGATTCTCTTTATTCATGATAGTTCCATAAAGTTGGTGCAGACATGGAATTAGTGAATACTAAACCATTGTTCCTAGGGGAAATACAGAGATGAAAAACACAATTCCATTTGGTCACTGATAAAAAATAAAACTGAGAGCTTTTTTTAAATTTAAAATATAAGGCTGCTTTGTTAATACTGAATCATACTCCATGGTTCATCCAGTTTAGCATCTCTGACCCTGAAAGATAAGAACCAAAAAGAGTGGGAAGACTGATGCTGTTGTCTGTTTCACTCCTTCCCATTTAGAGAGGCAGGCAAGCTACCATGGTAATGGGAAGAGTCTCCCTTCGCCTTCATTACCGGGCGTCAGCTTCAGCCTCTAGTCATTCACTTCGTCTTCGAACACGTTAATCCATTCAACAGATTTTTTTTTAGCACCTGCTATGTTTCAGGTCCTTTGTTAAGCATTGGGACTAAAAAGCGAGTAAGTAAAATGCTAATAGATTAGTAAGGAGAGCCAATAGTAGACAAGCAATTGCAGTGTAGTGTGGCTTATTCAGATATGGAAGCATGAAGTTCAGTGGGACTTCACAGAAGAGGCAATCCCATCCATTATTAAGCCTTCCTGGGGAAGGAAGTGAGATATACAAGATGGTGACTGAGGGATAGGTAAGTGAAGATTGGGAGATTGGGCCATCACAGGTGGTGACAGTACCTGTGCAGAGAATGCAGTTACAGTTTGGTAGTGGATCTGAAAGTATAGCCAGATATATGTAGAAGACAGTGGGGCTCTGGGGCTGGGTAAACTGTGCAACAAGTTTTATTCCACAGCAGTGGTGAGCCGTGAAGTATTTTAAATACCATAGATGAGCGCCTTGACCGAAATTGCATTTTAGAAAGAGCACTTTGATTACATGATGGGTAATCAGTTGGAGAGAGCAAGTAACTTCTTTCCCCACCTCCCCCTGTAGGGTAGCCTTCCTCTGGAATATTTGGGAAGAGGAGAAAAGGGGTATGGCGTGACCACTTTTGAACCAACCACTGGACAGCTGTTTCTCCCCATGACTGGAGAGCTTTTCCCTTTCCTCTCCATCACACCCCACGTCAGCCCCACAGTTGGACGTCATCGCAGCATTGGGCAGTATCATATCAGTCTGATTCACGAGGGTCTTGACATTGTTCCCCTTACAGCACTGCCCATTATTTCCTGCCATGGTACTCAGTGGAGCCCTTGCTTCTGACCATGCATCCTACGCTCTGACCCTTCTACTATGGCATCTCCTAATTATGATGATAAATAATAACCATTACTGTGATTTATTGAACACTTTACTTGCACTCATCATATTATCTCTAAGCTCATAGCAACCCAGCAGGCAAAGTATTATTTCCCCCATTTTGATTATTTTCAAACCTTTATCAAAGTTCTCAGCCCCTCTCATGTCCACAAACTCCTAATGATGGAGGAAGAATCAAAGCTTGTTTGCAATTAATGGAGGGAGAAATGGACATTAATTGATTTGCATATGCTTTTCCTCTGTAACTACTGTTGATTTGATTGATTTTGTGATATGTAAGCAGAGAAAATATAGTTTGTGCTTTAAGCTGAATTCCAACATAAAAATGGCTTTATGATACACTAGCTTATACAAAAGGTAAAAAATTACCTTGGTCATATGTAATTATTTATCAGCTTCCATCCTTTTTCAGTTTTAACTGCTAAACTAAAGAATAGGTTAAAAATGCTCAGACATTGACTCCGATCCTAAGGTTTTGCCCTCAACAACTAGATCTAGTTTAGTATTGTCAATGAAGAATGCGTATGGTGAGATCTTATTGTTCACTGAGAGGGAGGAGCTGTTTGCTCTGCCCACCTAAGAAGAACCCAGCCTAGTTAGTGGGACCCTAATTGACAGGAAGTCAATGAAGTCTGTTTCATGCGTAACCTTTTTGAGAGGTTCAAGGCTGAAAAAGACCTCAGGGATTCCTAAGGGCAATCCCCTCATTTTTCATACAAAGAAACTAAAGTCCAGGAAAGTAGTGTAGGAGGGGTGAGCTCCCAGAAAACAGAATTATCTTCTAGAGGGCGGGCCCCTGGTAGTACGGGCTTCCACTGCTAGGTGAGTGTTCTAGGAGTACATATGTATCAGTGTACTGGCAGAGAGAGGCTGTGTTCCACTTCAGCGAGTTTTTTTTTAAGACTCTCTTAATGCATTTGCCCATTTCATGATGGGTGATTTACAAGTGTACCTGCCCACACCCTGCTGAGTGTTCTGCAGTTTTTGACCCAAAACAACATGACCCCTGTGCTCCACTCTCCCTATTCCCCCAATCTCACCTGGAGGTACTTTTTTATTTGTTTCCCTGGATGAAAAAAGTTTTCAAAGGGAAACGGTTTGCCAATGTGGAAGAAGTGAAACAAAAAACAGCAGAAGCTCTAAAAGGCATCAAAATTGACAAGTTCAAAACTGTTTTAAGCAGTGGGAAAAACGTCTCAACAGGTGTATTGCATCAAATGGAGAGTACTTTGAAGGTGACTGAAGTTTAAACATGTAAGAATAAATACACAGTTTTTTATAAATAAATTCCATTTTTTGCCACTCCCCCGTAATGTAAAGTCTGTGTTTGTGTAGGTGTTTATAGTTTATCACTGTAAACGTACAATGTTCAGCAAGGCCTTTTCAGGGGGCATAATGGCAAGTTTGGTGGGGCTGGTGTGATTGTTTAATTCTGGCGTAATCGAAAGGGTTCCTAGCTCCCCAGGAGGTAGTTCCCTACGCAGATTAGAGATTGGAAGATGGCCTCCCATTCACTGAACTGTGCTACAGATTTTCATGCTACCAAATAAACTCACTTTTAGTGTGCCCAGGTGCATAAAATAAGCTGCAGTTTTCGAAATACTCTTAATATTGTGACTGAGAGCTAGTCCTTCAGGTCCGTTTTGGATAAATTTCTCCTCAGTTTCTGGCACATTTGAGATTTTTCTGATTTCATTGACTGTGCCTATTGCCCAATTATAATATACTGTCTAGTTTTTTATAGACTGTGCCAATATTGTGAGAATAAAACATTCTGTGGAAAATCTTTTTCAAACAACTACACAATGTGCTCTAAAAAGTAATGTTTACCTTTCATGAATAATCTAAATAGTTAAATTGTTCTATTTGACTAAATAATTTCTGTCTCTTCTGTGTAATTTGACAACCCCCATCAAAGAACATAGCACAGCAGCTCAACTGTATTTCATGAATAGAGCAGAAGCTCATTCTATTCTAGGGAAAAAGACTTCTCTTAATATAATTCTAGACATGGCACAGTCTACAAATATTCAGTAAAATTTGAGCCATAATTCAACCAAATTCATAATATGAAGAAGTGTTTAGTTGTAAGAAATGTATATTCCTCATGAGGTGTGAACACTCAGGTATAAAAGCACATCAGAGAAAGTGTTTCTGGGTGTGTGTTAAACTCCTGTAACAGCAGTAGCTGGTACTCTGTAATTTTTTACTTTCTTGAGTGAAATGAGTAAGAGGTAGAGAGATAAAAAGTCGTACACATATGATTTCTTATTTCTCTTTTGGTATCTCATTTTTACTTTAGCTTTCTCCACCATAGTTATTGATGTTCTAACTTGTTGGCTCAGGTTGTGGTATTGAGAACATTTTTTTGATGTCCTCATCGAATGCAGTCCTTTCACGCTGAGTCTGAGCTCTCTCTGCTTCATATTTGGTAAGAAGACCTAGGACCATCATAGCCCCACATGGAATGTCTGTGTTTGGGTACAGGTTGTTTTCTACATCAAGCTGATGGGCTTGATAGCACAAAGCTTGAGAAATGAAGGGAACAAACTTTGAAGTCTTCTGGCCGTATTTAGAGAGCATTGTTAACATAAAAATTGGGAAAACGGGTTGTTATTTTTCTTCTAGCTGAGAAGAGTACTCATTATATATCATTTTCAGTGTAGACGGGAGAGAGGGGAGTTAACACTGTTGCCCCTCTGAGTCAACTCTGCCCAGATGAGGAGGGGAGCGGGGCTGTCTCGTGCTCCCTCAGTGGAAGGAAGGGGGCATTGCTCTGCAGCGGTCCCTTTATAATGTAAGACACCTGAGTTTTTGTGAGTTCTCTGTGTGCACACGTCAGATCATCAAAGAGTCCTCCTCACCTTTCACAGAAGGGCTGTCCTTCACCCCATCTGCACTCCTCATTGATCTAATAGTGATTCTGTGGTTTGTGATGTCCACCTAAATCCAGCACCTTATTCAAAAAAGAGTCTTTAATGTGTTTCTAAGCACAATGAACCTGAAGTCTGATGACCCTCATTCAAGTCCAAGAGTCACAATTTAACCAGTTACATGACTCTGAACTTAACATATCTGTGCCATATTTTCTCTATTTATAAAATGTGGTAACAGTCACTCTTGTCTTTTTCTCAAAGAATTGTTTTGAGCATTAACTATTAAAAATGGTAAGATATTTTGTAAGGACATATATTTCTCATTTGCTGTTTAATTTTTAATTTTTATTGTATTGTTTCCATTACCGTTTAGCCCCCTATGCCCTCCTCCCCCCACAGTCATCACCCTGTTTGTGTCCATGAGTCCTGTTTCCTTTTGCTCGATCCTTCCATCCTCTAACCTTCCCACATCCATAGTTGTCAGTCCTGCTCTCTATGAGTCTTCTCTACTTTGCTTGTTAGTTCATTAGATTCCACATGAGTGAAACCATATGGTATTTGTCTTTTTCTGACTGGCTTATTTCAATTAGCATAATGTTTTCCAGCTCTGTCCATGCTGTCGCAAAGGTTAAATTTTTTTCTTTTTTAAAGTTGAGTGATATTACATTGTGTGAATGTCCCATAGTTGTTTTATCCACTCATCTACTGCTGGACACTCAGGCTGCGTCCATCTCTTGGTGATTGTAAATAATGCTGCAGTGAACATCAGCGTGCTTATGTTCTGTCGAATTAGTGTTTTAGGTTTCTCCGAATATACAAGGTCTGTCCAGAAAAAGTCTGGCCATTATTAACATAATGAGAATAGTCTGTGTGACACTGAGGTAACCTGGCAGCCAAGGAGAGTGGACTAGAGTGTGCATGTGTGAACAATGACCACTTCACTGTACTAGTCAGTGGGGGTGGTGGACGCTGGTGCATGAGCATGTGTACTGTGTGGCCATGCCATTTGAAATGACTGAGTGGAGCAACAGATCTACATCACATGTTGTGTTAAGCTTGAACATTCCTCCCCAGAAACTATTCAGATAATTCAGAAGGCCACAGCTATGGGTAACGCATGACTGGCAGCTTCATCACAACAGTGGGCCCACTCATGCATCACGCCTCGTGCAGGGTTTTTTGGTGAAACGGCATATCACCCAGGTGACTCAGACCCCTTACAGCCTAGATTTGGTGCCCTATGACTTCTCACTTTTCCCAAAACTAAAATCACCTTTGAAAGGGGAGAGATTTCAGACCATTGATGAGATTCAGGAAGATACGATGGGCAGCTGATGGCGACTGGGAGAACTGTGTGAGGTCCCAAGCTGCCTACTTTGAAGGACACCAAGGCGTCATTGTCCTATGTACAAGGTTTCTTGTATCTTGCATCTTCCTCAATGAATGTCTCTATTTTTCATATTACATGGCTGGATACCTTCTGGACAGACCTTGTATTCCCTGAAGTGGGTTCACTGCATCAAAAAGCAGATTCATTTTGAATTTTTTGAGGTATCTCCATACTGCTTTCCACAGTGGATGCTCCAATCTGCATTCCCACTGACAATGTTACAAGGGTTCCCCTTTCTCCACATCTTCACTGCCCTTATTGATTTATTAATGGTAGCCATTCTGATAGGTGTGAGGCTTTAATTTACATTTCCCTGATGATTAGTGATGTTGAGCATCTTTTCATATGTCTGTTGACCATCTGTATGTGGTTTTTGTTTATTGTTATTTTTTATTTTTTCCAATTCTTAATTTTTATTTTATTTTATTTTATTTTATTTTAATTGTTATTCAGGTACAGTTTTCTGTCTTTTACTCCTGTTGCAGTCCACCCCCCCCAGTGCTCCCCATCTCCCTCCCATTTCCACCCCCCTTAGTTTTTGTCCATGTGTCTTTTATACTTGTTCCTATAATCCCTTCCCTTTTCCCCCTGAAATTCCCTCCCTTCTCCCTTCTGCCCTCTGGTTACTGTCATCCTGTTTTCTATTTCAATGTCTTTGGTTATATTTTGCTTGCTTGTTTGTTTTGTTGCTTTGTACGTGGTTTTTGGATAAGTGTCTGTCTGTTTAGGTCCCTTGCCCATTTTTTAATTGGGTATTTTTTTGGTGTTGAGTTTTGTGAGTTCTTTATAAATTTTGGATATTTAAAAAGTATTAAAAACATTAATCAGATTCTCCTCCACGTCAAATCCCTTTCAGGCAAATTAGTAGAGTTAGCACAGAGGCAAAAAATAAATAGAAATGAAGTCAGCTACTGGAAAGTGTCAGTAGGTCATTGCGATACCTGCGGACTCCCCTTTAGCCTCTCGGTTCCTTTGAGCCTCACCACACAGAGTGTGGTCTGTGGATCGGAAGCGCCAGCATCACCTGGGAGCTTGTAGAAATGTGAAGTGTCAGCTCCCACCCCAGACTGACTGATTCAGACTCTGCAGTGTAACAAGGCTGCCAGGTGCTCTGTGTACGCGTTTAAATTTGAGAAGCACAGTGCAGCATACCACGTGGCACGGGTAGCGTGCAAGGTGACTGTAACGATAAAGTGGTCAACACTTATTATTCTAATCGTAGGTTTGAAGAAATTAGAATAAAATATTGCTGACTCACGAAATCAGTTGTTTCATAGATTTTCTTGAAGGTGAGGCTAACATGTAGCTGTTTACATATTTTTTAAAGATGAATTGATCTGAAAAATTATTGAGTAAGTAACAGAGTAAGTTATACTTGGATATAGCAGAAATTATGAAGATGGCCCTTGAGCAATTTGTCTACGGGTAACTTTGATCTAGAAGCTTGGTGGGATTTGGAGTGGGGTCATGGTGGCTGTGAAGGACCTCTGAGGTGCCTTTAGCCCTGGACGGGGGTGCGTGCAGAAGACACAGCTCTTGTGTTTGCCAGGCACCCAAGATCAGATTGCGGTGTCCAGAGTCTTCTTGTACTGACCAGATGAGAAAGATCCAATTCAAGGTCCAGGCCCTTTCTTCATCTCTTTCACTCAATGCTCTGTCAGGAAGAGCTCAAGCACCACAATACCCTGCACTTCTTTATTAACTACTTAGAGGAACTGCAGGGACAGTAGCTTCTTCAGTTCCTTTCTCTGTGAACAGTTTACTCAGGAAAATTTTCATTCCCTATAACTCATTTTCTTTTGGGACACAGTTATGGAGTTGAGTTCACCTCCTTATGAAATCAGTTTTTTGAGATTTTGCCTTCACTTTTTTCTTCTATTATTTCTTCAGAACTTTCAAAATGATATATGAATAATGCAACTAAATTCTTACGCACTTCTCATGTAAAAGAGGGAAGTGCTTCATGATTCACCACGCTGTGCTTGTGCAGGTGCCTTGTGAATTTTCTCAGCCACTCTAGTGTCCCGTGCGTGCTGCTAAAATAAGCACCTGTGTTGTTCTTCAGTTTATATCCCCATTTTTCTTAGCTTATTTGTGCTCCAATTTGACATTTTACTCTGATTTTTTCAAAGATTTTAGCTATTTATTTTCAGAGAGAGAGGAAGGGAAGGAGAAAGAGAGGGAGAGAAATATCAATGTATGGTCGCCTCTTGCACATCCTCTTTTGGGGACCTGGCCCACAATCCAGGCCTGTGCCCTGACTGGGAGTCAAACTGGCAACCCTTTGGTTCATAGCCCACACTCAGTCCACTGAGCCACACCAGCCAGGGCTTACTCTGATTTTTACGGTCTGTGATTATCCACCTGAATCCATCACCTTCGCCAAGTTGTAGTTTAGTTGGGAAGGATTTCCTTGGAAATAAAACTCTTTAGCCTATTGATTGGTGTTATTGCTTCTCATGAAAAACCTTCCCCGGAAGAAGAGCCTGACATCACATTTATGTCTACTGAAAAAAACAACCCGAAACATTTAAAGGTATTAATATTTTAAAAAAACAACCTTTATGGAGATTTATAAATTGAAGAAGGGCAATAACTGACATTATTGTAAAGAATGACATCTATGAAAATTCTGACAACTATAAAAAGTCTGCACACAAAAGGATATATAATATGATAGTGTTTACAGCATTATTTATAATGGCCTAAACTGAAAGCAATTTCTGTGTCATTCAGGATATTTTATAAGTAGTACCATTATTGACCCAGTGGAATAACATTCAGCAGTTAAATATGTTAGGTTTACATGAAAAAAGTGGGGAAAAAACAAAATATGGAAGACTGTGAATAATATGATGCCATTTGTATTAAAAGGAGGAGGGGAATAAAAGGATGCTACATAACCTTGTATGTGAAAAAAAGTTTTTTGAAATGATGCACCAGTAAGGTAGCTATTAATTCTGGGAAGAGGTTCAGGAGAAAGAGAGAAACCTTTAATTATTTGAAAGTGTATAATTTTGAATTTAAAACAATTCTTTTTGATAAATATTAGTGATTCGGGTGTCTTGAGAGGCAATCATTTCTCTTCCTCCAACCCACACACTCTGCCCCCACCTGCAGCCTTACCTGTCCCTAAAAGTAATGCTCTTTATGAGCATTAGCTCAGTGTCTTTGCTTTCCCAGGGGGAAGGCTTTTGAGAGAGACAACAAATATCAGTGGTAGGGCCAAAAGGTTGGCAGTTGGGAAAAAAACAAAGACTTTGCCCAGGACCAGATATGAAAGGCCCTATGATAAAAATGAGCCATTCTTTCTTTGGTTATTTCAATCAGACAATGAAAATAATTCAGATAAACAATGACATTTTCCTAAAGAATACTTTGGTTTGGTTTTCCTGGATAATTATTCCAGTTGCCTTTTGTTCCTATAAGGAAAACAAGATTATTAAATCATCCTCACTTCCATGGCTCATTTGAGGGTGGAGGCACTGGGTTACTGTTGGAATATGCTTTGAAGTGGACTTTTGCCTTCTCGAAATAGGCCAACATGTGCCTGGTTCTTCCAGGAAATGCACTGGACACCTAGACTGAGCTATGAATAGATCCTACTTTTACTCCTCACCTTTTCCAGTTGCATAGAATTTTAACTTTACTCAGTATATTACTTAATTTTTTAATACTTCAGAAAGTTGTTTAAATTTTTGAGGTACATCAGTTTTTAAATCAAATAACTGTTCTACATGTAAGTATCATAGCATTTAGTAATGAGTATTTTCCAGTTTCCAGCTCCCCCACATACCCGCTCCCTCCCCAGGATGGCTCCTAGTGTCCTCAACCTGTCCTTCATTTTGCCTGAAGAGGTTCGTACTCTGGGTGTCTGGGAGCCATATCTGGAGATATTTTATGCCAAGTAATAGCTCTTCTACCAATTTTTGTGCACAGTTGAGTAGGATGTGTTTTCAACTTTATTTCTATTTGTGGCTGCCACCCAAGTTCTGTCTCTGCATTTTTTCTTCTAATCTAATGTCTCTGGTAGTGACCATGCTCATTTCTTTCAGATGGAGACTATTTTACCTTTACAAGACATGAACCTATTGGAGTGTGTGGACAGATCATCCCAGTGAGTGCATCTCCTTGGGTCTCATATTTATTTTCATTTGAGCCAGTTCTCTTAAAGATACATAAAACATGGATCTCAGCGATGTGTGTTTTCCATTACTGGGGGGAAAAAAACTGAGCTCATGTTGTTGACATATCTTTAACAGCCTCCCTGCAAATGCTTATTTGAACAGGTTAATAGGGTTTCAGCTCCGTTACCAGGAGTTGAGTTCTCAAGTCATGGAATTCTCATGATTAAAATAAGCAAAGCCAAGCCCAATGTATTAATAACCTGCCCTTGGTTATGGATGTCCATTCAGCTTATGGAAAATTAATGCTTTGTTATATTTGCTTGTTTATTTTTTAAAACTGTGACTCACCATCTTTCCAGGCATATTGTTTTATATGGTCTTTTAATCTCATTCTTTCCCACTGTTTCTTTTCACAAGAATCTAGATAGAAGACTCTACAGAAGACACAGCAGTACCATTAACGTCACGGTCATAATTGAAACCATGCCGGGCTGTTGTGTGTCTTGTAAAGGGAAATAGATGTAGTGCTTAGTGTTTGGATTGGAACATTAAACATTGTCTTCTCTGTCTCTCTCCACCCCCATACACAGCCTTGGCACTATACAAAACATCATCAAATCTTCCAAGAGTACTAGCTAATCAGTCTGGCAGGGATTTCAGGGAAGGCTCAAACTAAATTCTTACACTGTAGACAAGAAGTTTTCTTTTTTTCAAAAGACAGGAGAATGAATTAAGATAATCTTTGGCTTTGGGGGCCAAAGATTTTTGGGAGGTATTGATGTTCTTTTCATGATCTACAGACCCTGGGTTACTGTGAAATGTATTAGAGGGTGGAAATGGAAAATGAGTGGTTTGGTTTAAGTTCTTCTGCTCCCACACCACCCAGAGAAAGCCCACGTGGATCAGGGGAGGGGTGAGGTCTGTCACTTTAACTGCAGGAACTGAAACCTGCTCTTCTTGCCCTTCCCAGACTCGGGGAGCTGCAGCTTTCACTGAGAGGATGAGAGCTGCTTGTCAACCAGCTCCAGCTCAATTACCGCACTCCAAGATTTATATACTGTAGATGGAATTAAAACATCACTGTGGACTCCCAAGTTTATAAACAACTAAGGGGAAAAGAAATTGGGTGTTTGGTGAAGGCAAGACACTTGTATATTTTTGCAAGCTTGCCAGGGCCAGTGAGAATCTTTCAAGGATGGCAGCTGAGATGCTTCAGGCAGAAACACATTGTGGTCAGGGGCTAAAGCCAGGGGACCAAGATTTCTGTTTTCTTTCTTAATGAAATTATCAACGACACCTGATAGTCCTGAGGGTCATGCCTGCGCGTATGACAATACCAGCTTAATACCCTTTTAAAAATTAGTTTAAACCATTTTTGGCCCCAAATTCAGATACTCACATGTATTTTTTGGTGTCCATTAGCTTATTTTTGTAGTAAGAAGGAAGCAAACTAAAACTTCTGCATACTCCAAAAATAATACACTTTATTTTATAATCATGTTTTTGTGATAATACATGTAGGTAAAGAAAAGTGATTGCCATGACAAATTAAGTGCATTAACAAATATAATTCACGACTGGAATTTTCTCTTCTAGTTCTTTCACACTGAAGAGCTTTCATATCGGTCTGAAATTCCTGGTGTAAAAATCACCAAGGCAAGGAAAAGTTTTCAAACACAAGCACTTCCTGGAACCAAAGTCTAGTTTTAAAAACATATAAAATAACAGCAATGAAAAACCAAAACAAAACAAAGGAAAAACAAAGACTCCCTTTTCATCGTGTGATTTCTTTTGCTTGGTAGTTGGAATATAGTAATTTGGATTTTCAAGGTCAGTCCTATTTTATTCTTAATGAAGTAATTTAAAAATCCAAACATCTACACTTTGTGGTGGGACAAGATTTATGTTGAGGACTAGGCTGAGAAATCTGAGAAGTCACAGCTTGAAAACAAAGTAGTGGAGGATATTTTTCCATCTATCAACCTTGAGTTTTTCCTTTCAGTGGAACTTCCCCCTGCTGATGTTTGCCTGGAAAATCGCTCCGGCTCTGTGCTGTGGCAATACAGTAGTTATTAAGCCAGCAGAGCAAACACCGCTCAGCGCACTCTACATGGGGGCCCTCATCAAGGAGGTAAGAGAAACCGCCTTCAGGAGTGACCCCCACTCCCCGTGCGGCTGGGGCCCACTGGAGCCGATCTGATTTAATGTGCTTCTTCACCTCTCACAAGCCACGTTTCCTCCAATTCTGTTTTGTTAGGCTGGCTTTCCACCAGGAGTCATCAATATTTTGCCAGGATATGGGCCAACAGCTGGGGCAGCGATAGCTTCTCACATTGGCATAGACAAGATTGCATTCACAGGGTCGACTGAGGTAGGTACCTGGGAAACTGTGGGCTGAGGAACAGTTCGGCAGATGGGGAGAGGGTTTAAAGGAAAACTGAAAACGTTACGCAGAGGCTGGACACTGAGAGAGCCGTGAGCACTCGAGCCCTCAAAGGGCAGCATTGGTGTTATAGCTGGAACTCTGGCGAATCTCAAAGTCAAGGCCCACATTGACCACTGATGCCACGGGTCTCCGATCTCTCTTATGATTCCATCTGTGTAAAACCTGTCCCAGAAAAATAAACAAAACCCTACTATCTTTTGAAATAAAAAGAACACAGAGGTAAAAACAAATTTAAAAAACTATTTCAGAAGAGACTTTCCCAATGACCGGGCCCCTGAACACTCTTTTGACTCAGGAACAGTATGGCAGAAGCAAGTTAAGGAGCTGGAAATTAAACTGATCTCTGGTAGGGGTGAAAATGGGAAGCGTTCCTTCTATTTCCACCAGAGCCTGCAGAAGCAACTGGCAGCTAACTATGCACAGGGGTCATAAAGGATGATATAAAGGCGTGGTCAGCAAGCTTTTCTCTGTAAGGTCAGGTAACAAAGAGTCCACACTTTGCAGGCAACATGGTCTCTGATGCAGCTACTCACCTATGCCCCTGTGACACCGAGTAGCCATAAGTATTGCATGAATTGAGCATGGCCACAGGCTCAGAAAGCTTTTTGGAAAGACACTGAAATTTGAATTGCACGTAATTTTTATGCCGCACAAAAATAATAATCTTCTTTTGTTTTTTCCCCAGCCATTTAAAAACACAACAACTGTTCTTAGCTTGTGGGCTATACTAAATAGGCGGCAGGCCAAAGTTAGCCCCTGAGCTGTAGTTCACTAATCCCTGATACGGAGTCACAAGTCCACTTAGAGAGGTTTCTCACGAAATGCTATCCAACACGTCTCGGGTTAAGGGAGCACAAGTGATAAAAAAAGAGAATCTAAACCACTTTCTCCAGTGGAACTTCACAGATGCCATCGTCTGAACAGAGGCTGTCCGCAGGGCTAGAACAGTGCTACCTAATAGAAATAGAAAGAAAGCAACATTTGTAATTTGAAGGTGGCTATTAGTCACGTTAAAAAATTTAAGTGAATTAGTTTTAGTAATACATTTTATTTAATTTGGCATTTCCATATCATCACTTCAAATTATGATCAATATAAAAATCATCACAGCATTTGCATTCTTGTTTCAATATGAAGTTCTCAAAAGCTTATACATAGTTTACACTTACAGCACCTCTCAATTCACAGTTCAACTTTCCGAGTGTTCTGTGTTGGACAGCACAGGTCTCTGGACTTGAGGATATACAGTTAATAATACTTAGTTAAAATGACTCACGTTAAGATATTTCATAAGAGATTAATAAACCTGAGTGTTAATTTATAGTTACAGATTATTATGCTTTATGTTTGTCAAGAGTTAACTTACTTGTTTCCAAACCTTTTATTTTAGTAGTACTGCTTTGGAAATTTCAGTGAAACATATAAACCAAAATGTGGGCATAAAAGAGAATTATTGTTCCTATTTAAACTAAGTCTAATGCTTTGAAAAGATTTGCTAATGGCTAGATGCTAAGAAAAACTACAGTCAATGAAGAGCAAGCAAGGCAATTGTGAAAGATTGGATAAAAAATACAAATCTGGTTAGAGCATGCACCTGGATTGCTTTGCAAATGTTTTTAAGTCCTCACTCCATTCTAAAGAAACTGAAACTAGAAATCTTAAACATGATTCTAAGAGTATGGTTTAATCAGAAAGGACAGGTGGACCCATAATTAAAGAAAAGTCCTTGGTCCTATATCCAAAGACTGGAGAATGAATGTACATATTTTTAAAACTAAAATGAAGTACTTAAAGTATCTTCCCATACTTCATCCTTTTTTTCCGTTAACCAACTAGTGCTCCTGCTTCAATCAGTTGAGAGGCTTGGACTGTATAATATTCTCTGTATAATAAAAATGAGATCATAATATACACATTGAGTTACCAAACTTTGTATGTCAGTCTCGATAGATCGGTCACCTTCTTTCTTTTTAATAGCTGAATGGAATACTTTTGCATCAGTGTGTCATAGTTCAATCCTCATTCATGTACACTTCATTTTTTTTCATTGTTTTCCCCTATTACACAGCCTACTGAAATAAAAATTCTTGGAGATCCAAGTATGTACGTGCATGCACACACACACACACAGGTTATTCTGTTGGATATGGATTAGAAGTGAAACTGCAAAACAAATAGATAATTACATATTAACTTGCTTATCACCAAGAATGCATTACAGTGATGGTTTTGTTTTTACGCTCTCTTTATGTATTAAATATGTCAATCTTCCTTTTGTTTTAGAATTTGCAAATATTCCCAGTTCTTTGCTTTCTAATTTTTGTAAAAAATTGGCTTGTCATGCACAAGTCTTTCTCTTAATGGCTTCTGGGTTTTCTGTCATCTTTAAAGAAATCTCTTCAAGGTTATACAAATGGTCCTTAACATTTTCTTTCAATACCTTTATGGTTTTGTTTTTGTTTAAATCTTTAATCTGGTCAGAATTTGTTTTAATGAGAATGAAAGATGAGGCCTAAGTTTATTTTTTTAAAATGAGCGTTCAGTTCTTTCCACATCGTATATTAAATGATGTCCCCCTTTGCAGCTCATTTGAATAAAACTTAACCTTATATGAGAAGTTTCCATGTGCACACATTTCTGAGACTCAAAATTTTATCTGTCTATTCTTTCACTAGTGCCAGATTGCTTTAATGGCT
>PVKM010031318.1:0-16867 GCA_004027735.1 Carollia perspicillata | reverse complement strand
TCATTAATATAAATTGTCATCCTACTAGCAATTATTTCATAATGTTCAATTATTAAGAAAAACACCTACTGGACTTCAGTCAGTAGTAGTAATACAAACTTTTCCAAATTGCTTCTAATGGCTAAACTTGTACAAATTTAAAAAAAAAGAATACTTATTCTGAAAGTAGAGATTGGTGGAGAACATTCTTAGAATCTCAGTGAAGACACATTAGTCTAAGATGGAACTGCATTGAGAAGGTTAAATTTATGGTAACCTAATGCAGATAAGGGGAAATGCATTGCACCATGCAACAAAAGAAACTGTATACCTGAAATAGGCACACATGAACTGTATCATCAAGAAAACTAGGCTACTATTGTGAAAGAACAGACCCGTGGGATAGGGGAACAATATACTATTACCGAATGGACCCCCCCTTCTCCCTGGGTCCCTTTTTACTAGGTTCACCTTGCCTGCCGCCAGGGAATCTCAGGCAATGCCAGAGATTGGTGGAAAGGAAAGGGATTATTTATTCAAAAGTCATACAAACTTAAGAGTAATGACTTAAACTCTTCATTGAGGTCCCAAAGACCCTTACAATACCCACAAATGCACATGGTCCTTCCTTCCCACTCTGCCCAGTTCAGGGTACCGTATCTTGGGAAAAGAAATAGAGGTCTGTGGCTCAGGTAGCCCCTGGTTCTTCCCAGTACTTTAGCTCAGCTGGCAGGCCTCTCTCAGTTCCTAGGACCAGCAGCTGTGTCGCCGGGATCTCCAGTTCTTAATCCAAGCCTGCATGGCACCTTCTCGTGGCCCAAGAGCAAGAGTCCTTTTGTAAGAAGGCACAGACAGCAGGGGGCGAGGGGGTGGGTGCAAATAAGGATTTGTAATGGGGTCCAGAACTCAGGGTGTGCAGGAAATATTAAAAATATAGGATGTCCTCACCCACAAGTCTGAACTGAAGGATAAGACACATGGAGCAGGGCCATTGAGAGCTGTTTTGTATAGCAACAGTTTTGTAACTAACCTCAGGCAAGGTCATTTAACATATCTTTAGCTTTTGTTTGGTTTCACGGATATGTTAAATAGCTGTGGCCAAGCTTTGAGTTACATCTGAGCCGGGGAGATGGCTGTGACTTCAACCCAAGATGTAACTGGGAAGCAATTCTCCCTGATTACAGCACCTGTACTAGAGCTTGGAGTAAGAGGGGACCACGTGGCTTTAGGGTGTTCCCTTTTGCCACGTGGCTTAGGAAGCAGGAGAGACACTGCAGGAAGGAAAGGGGTGAAAGGAGTCTTGCTGGTGGGCCATGAGAAGGTGCTACATGGTTTCGGATTAACTGCAGATCACAGAGGCAACATAGCTGATGGTGCCAGGAACCGAGGGGCTACCTTGAGCCATGGATTTCTACTACTTTTCCTGGTACAGTACTTTGGATTGGTTAGAGAAAGAAGGAAGGACTGTGTGTGTTTGTGGGTATTCTAAAGGACTTTAGGGTTTTAATGAAGACATTCTCACTACTCTAAGTGTGTATAACTTTTTAAATAAATAATCCCATTCCTTTTCACCAATCTCTGGGCAAGCAAACCTAGTACAGGGGACCCCAGGAAAAGTGGGAGTCCATTTGGTAATAGTCTTTTGTCCGACCCCACACCCATGGATCCGTTCCGTAACATTTTCACCCCTTTCCTTCCTGCAGTGTCTCTCCTGCATCCTTCCAGACCGCTAAGAGATAGCTGTGTATTGCTGCGGTATCATGCTTTACAGCTTCCTAAGATGCATAGCAAAGGGAGCTCCAAAGCCACACGGTACCCACTTTCTTGCCAAAAGCTCCACGGTCCCAGTTCTCTCTCACTAAAGCTGTGTGGTTCCTTCTTTCCATGGCTGTCATGCCTGGGTTTTAAATCCCAGCGTCAATCTTCCTCTGCAGTCCCATTTCCAACTCCTCCCGCACTCGGCTACCCCTGGCAGCATTCCTGTATTTTTCCAGCCTTTCTTGGCTGCCATAGTAAGTCCAGGCAGGTGTTTCCCCTTGGTGTGGAGGGAACCATGTCCAAGCTCTCATGCAGGCACTGTAACCAGGGGAGTTGCTTTCCAGTTACATCATGGACTGAAGTCACTGTCATCTCCCTGGCTCAAAACATGGCTGCAGCTATTTAATACATCCATGAAACCAAACGAAAGCTATAGATATGTTAAATGACCATGCCTGAGGTTAGTTGCAAAACTGTTGCTATGGAAAACAGCTCTGAACAGCCCTGCTCCCTGTGCCTCATCCCCCAGTTCAGACTTGTGGGGGTGAGGACATCCCATATTGTCGGGAACCTGGGCTGGGCAGAATCTGGCCTTTCAGCTGATGCAATCAGCTCGGGGGTTTACGCTCCTCAGAAACAACAAGACACTATGGTTGGTCTTCCTGTTGTTGCCACCTATGGCCTAGCCTCCCCGTTATTGCCAGTTACAGCTAGCCCAGCCCATGCCAAGAGCATGCGCAGAGCACGAGCACAGACTACCAATCAGAATATAGGACATGCACCCCGGCATGTGCGCAGTAACCTATCAAGAAGCACTCCTTCGTGTATCCCTCACCAATCAAGTAGCGACACACTTCCCCTTTCCCCACTCTATATAAGTCTTTGCCAGAAAATAAAATTTTGCAGCTTGATCAGAACTTATTGTCTTGCTGCCATTCTTTGTGCCTCTTGTCCCCCTCACCCATTTGCTCCAGACAGGTGGTCGAGCCACAGTTGACTGCTCTGTTGGCCAGAGCACCATATATATTTTTTAATATTTCTTGGACACTCTGAGTTCTGGATCCCATCACAAATCCCTATTTGGGGTCCCACTGGCTGCACCCTGTTACACTGTGCTTTCTTTCTATAATTTGCAAAATACTATGTGAACTATTATTGAATTCCCACACCTACCACTCTTATCTAATAATCCTCTGAAAAAATAGAAAAAAAAATTATACTAAAGGAAACAAATAAAAAGCAAAACAGAAACAGGGCAAAATGAAGGACTACCTGATAAAACACCAGTATTCTAGAGTGGTTATTCTCAAAGAAAATGGGGCAGTGGCAACATAAATTTTGAATCGTGATACATACTGGCAATTTGCATTTATAATATCTTATTTATCATAACATTAGGAGTTAGTCTATTTGGTTATAAGAAAATGTTACCTTGGAGAGTAAATTTGTACTGGACCTAATACTGCTAATAACTGGGGCTTTTGAAAGTTTTGAGAGCTGCACATAGCATCCTGAGATCCAGCATCAACTTTAAAGAAGAAATTTATCCCTGCATGAATTGAAAGTTTGTGGTTAAGGAGATTGGATTTTCAGGTTGCTAATCACCTTCTAGTCTGGAAATAATCTCATTTGAATCAGAGTGAGGAGAAATTCTATGTTGGAATTCAGAAAATATATATTGAAAAGCTAAAGAGAAAGATCGGTAAGGAAAGCACACTTCTAAATATAATCCATGTTATATCATTCAATTCGTTTACTAAAGAAAAAATCTTAATTACTTACTATATACAACGACACTTTCATCATAATATCAGAGGAAAATATCACAATTTAAAAGTGATAAAACCGGAACTCAGAATTGAGAACCATAATTGAGATGATGAAGATTAGAATTGCTTCTCTAAAATTAATATCTGAGAGGAGAAAGGAAAAGGAGAATTGTTACCCATGATGTAAAGGAAAGGCTAAAAATTAAACATGAACAAGAAACAATAAGAATAGAATTGGACAACAGGTAAATAGCAATTTATAGATTTGCTATTTATAGATTAATGGCATTCTAGGCTAAGAGATCAGCAAAAACTGGAACAAATACTATAGGAAAAAATAAATAACAGAAACTTAAAAATAATAAAACATGAGTAAGTGCTTTACATTTCAAAAAAAAGTAAAAATATGCATTACTTGAAATGTACTAAGGACATCAATAAATCAAAGAGGAAAACATGATTGCTTCAATAGGTGTTTAAAATGCACATTATAAAATTAATCAGTTAGGAAACAAAAAAACTCCAGAAAAATTCATCATTAAATTCTGTTTATAAAAGAAAAATGTATATATATCTATAACAGAGTAAAAATCATGTGTCTTAAACCAGCACTCAACAACAGTATAATAATCAAACACAAGAGGCATTTCCATTAGGGCAAAGAGTAAAATAAAGATGACTGCTGACAGCATAGTATCATTTTGAAAGCTATTGATAAAGTAATATATTAAAAGAGGTTGTCCTAGTGCTACACATTAAATCACAAAATCAGTAAAAATATCTATATTAGCATTAACATTATAAAATATACATTACACATATTACACAAATATACAATGTAAAATTATTTTCTATACTAGCATGAACCTTGTAAAATGTACAATTGGAAAATGTTCCTTTTCAAGGCAGCACCCAAAAACAGGCAAGAATTTCAACTATAAATCATAGTTAAATTTTGTGAAAACCAAAATAGTAACACTTTACCACAGTTATCCTATCTTTTATTATCTAGTACCTTTATATGTCTCAGGTATCAATTTGAGTCTACCCTCTTTTCTCACTAAACATCATTCACTTTGCTTCAAAAAACTGTTTTTCATCTTCCAGCTATAGCATAGACTGTTCTCTTTGCCTGGAATTCTGCAATGTCAGCTAGTTATACTGCCAATTCTAGTGCAAGACAGGTCTTGCTTAAACTTTTCATCTTAGGAAAGTAATTCTCAGGACACGCATCAAACTGAAATTCACCCTACCCACATGCATACACATTTGGGATCCCAGCAACTTCTTTTCCTTAATAATTTCTCATCAAATTTCATAGGTATTTTAAGTCTCCTACTGCCATCATGACAGCAATCACATTCAGAGTGTACAGATATTTTATAAATATTGGGATACATTTACAAAATGAATATGTAGATGAATAATACTCAGTAATATTGGATGTTACTTCATTTGCTCAGATTACCACCTAAATTTGGGACACTTTAAATCAAACTCCTAATTAACAAAGTAATTCTAAAGTTCAAAATTATAGTGTTCATAGAGTGGAAGAATTAACGTCATTAAAAGGTCCATACTATCCAAAGCAATTTATAGATTCAATGCAATCCTTATTAAAATACCAAGGACATATTTTAGATATATAACTAATATTTCAAAAATTTACATGAAACCTTAAAGAACCCCAAATAGCCTCATCGATTTTGAGAAACAAGAACAAAGAAAGAGAGACACAATACCTGGCATCAAACTATTTTACAAGGCCATTTTAATGAAAACAGTCTAGTACTGACTTAAGAACAGACACATATTATCAAGGGAACAGAATTCAGAGCCCAAAAATAAACCCATGTGTTTATTGTCAATTAATATTCGACAATGGGGGCAGGAGCACAAAATAAAGTAAAAATAGCCTCTTTAAAATAGTGTTGGAAGATCTGGACAGGTAAACGCAAAAAAAAAAAAAAAGAAAGAAAGAAACTAGACCACCAAACTTATATCATACATGAAAATAGACTCAAGATAGAGAAGACTAAAATATAAGTTGTAACACCATGAAATTCCTAGAGGAAAACATAGTTAGAGAAATTTTAGATATCCCACATAGCAATATTTTCACTAATATATCTACTAGGATGTGGGATATAAAGGAAAGAATAAAAAAATAAGACTGCATCAAATTAAAAAGCCTCTGAATGGCTAAAGAAAACAACAAAATAAAAAGGGAACTGACTGTATGGGAAAATATATTTGCCAATGATACTTTGGACAAGGGTTTGGTATCCAAAAATATATAAAGAACTCACACAACTCAATACTAGGAAGACAATTCAATTAAAAAGTGGACAAAGAGCCTGAACAGACACTTCTCCAAGGAGGACATACAGAGGGCCCAGAGACATATGAAAGCATGCTCAGCATCACTAGCCATCAGAGAGTTGCAAATTAAAACCAAAGTGAGATACCACTTCACACTCTTCAGAATGGCCAGACAAATCAACTAGTCATAAGCAAATCAACAAGCAACAAATACTGGTGAGGATGTAAAGAAAAGGGAACCCTAGTGCACTGTTGGTGAGAATGCAGACTGGTGCAGTCACTGTGGAAAACAGTATGAAATTTCCTCAGAAAAACTAAAAATGAAACTGCCTTTTGACCCAGCAATTTCAGTGCTAGGATTTTACCCTAAGAATCCTTAAACACCAATTCAAAAGAACCTCTGCACCCCAATGTTCATAGCAGTGTTATTTACAATGGCCAAGTGCTAGAAACAGACTAAGTGCCCATCAGTAAATGAGTGGCTCAAAAAACTGTGCTACACTGACACACACACAAAAAAGAAGGAACTCCTACCCTTTGGGACAGCATGAATGGAACTGGAGAGCATTATAAGCCAGGCAGTGAAAGACAAATACCATATGATCTCTCTTATAATTGGAACCTAATAAAAACAAGCAAACAAGTGAGCGAAGTAGAACCAGAGGCATGGAAATAAGAACAAACTGACAGTGACAAGAAGGGAGGTGGGAGGGAGATAACACAAGAAAGAAGGGGAAGGGTGAAGTCAAGGAACACATATATCAGACCCACAGAGAAAGACAATGGGCAAGGAGAATCAAATGTGAGAGGTGGGGATAGGTGGGACAGGGGGTAGTAATGGGGCAAAAATGGGGACAGCTATAATTGAACGACAATAAATAATGAGTACATAAAAGACATCTCTAAAATAAAAACAAAATGCAACAAAAATATGATCTCAAGTTAAGAAATTTAACAAGCAGACTCCTTTGTTCATTAGGCTGATAATCTCACTTCAAGGATCTGCAGAAGCCAAAAGGCAAGAACATTGACTTTTCATCAAATAACAAAGAATTTGTCTTAAAATTTGCATGCATTGAACCCAAAGATTCACGGTTTTCTCTAGCTCTGTAACTACTTACTACTATCTAAATATTTGAGCGTAATTAGAAACTAAAAGTCTATTTCTATGTAAATGTCGTAAGTACAGGTGTTTTAAACTCCTCAGGCAGAATCATACAAACAAGAAAATACATTTCTTCGGGATAAACAGACTTGGACTCCGTGGTGAGGAAGGGTTCCCTTTCATCCACCTAGGAGACGCAAAATTTCTGGTCTGTTTATCATTCAGATATATTTACTGACCAAGTTTGGATGAGTCAAGGTTTGTGAATACTGAAAGACAGAGAGAGAGAGAAAGAATATTTAGAAAGTAAAATAATAATTTTGATACCCAGAAATCTCTTGTTGCTTATTAAAGAAAGATGCAAATAAACCTATTATCTTTTGTTTTGATGACTTAGAAAATAAACGTAATATGAGGCTTCTTATGTGATTCCCGTATTGGCAAATTTCAAAACAAGCATTTGGCATAACAATATCTGTACTGTCAATAAGTTTCCTTTTGTTCAGTAGAGACCACTCTCTTCAGTTACATCTTATCTATAAAAACAGGAAGTTGATTGACTTCCAATATATCTAGATTTTAATAAGTAACTCTGTCTCTCTCCTTCCAGTGTGAGTGAAACTAAGTTGTTTTTCATCAAGTTAAAACTTGGCAAATTCAATTTCTCAATTCTTTGCAGTTTGCTCTCTTCTTAGACAGATGATCTTATAGAGCAGAATGTGTCACAATCACACAGTAGGCTTTAAATATTTAATCCCAGGAGATTTTTCATCAGCAAAGTACAGAAAGAACACTGGTTCTCACAGGTAGAAAATACTGTCAAAAAATAGCAATTTACCTTTGTTAGTTCTAAGATTCGAGTCTGCATTGCAATGTGCATAAAACAGCCTGCATATAAATCCATATGCATTTGTGTAATAGTCAGGAAGGAGAAACAGACTTTTAAACCACACTTTTGCCCAAATAATGTCCATTATAGTTATCTGTGCTGAATTCATTTCTTATTTTTTCCACTTTTACATAATGATAAAAATAAGATGTGAGATAGGTAACTACAAAGGGAAATAGTCTTCTTTTATTTCCTATATCAAAAAGCATTTCCATGAAAAACTTCTTTTGTTAAAATTATGACAGGTAGAGAGATAAATAGATACAAAAAGAGGATAAGTACACTTCTTTTCCAAAATGATGAAATATTCTTATGACACATTAATTTTCAAGTTCTGAAATTTGATTTATTTTGAACAAGTTTTTTGAGAATATAGTCTAAATTTTAAACATTTTGAGATGCATATCTGATTAAAATCTGTATAAATTTTGTTCCTTCTAGCCATTACAGTTAATTCATAAAGATTACTAAAGAGTGTAGTCATAGGAATATAAACAAATTATTTGAAGCCAGCTTAGTGACTTTATCTCTCTGAAAAATAATATAAAGAAAAAGCAAAACTTTAAACTAATGAATAGACCCATTAAGTAACTAGGTGTTTGTTAAAATACATTTTATAATATTTTGTAGTATCTTTAAATATCAATTTATCATAGATTGTAAAGTTATAGATATTTTACAATCAATATTATATAGGACAAAATAAAATGGATACCAATATTTTAATATAGTTTTATAATAATGTATATTATATAATAGTATAATTAATTTCTATTGTTCATTATTTTAAATTAGATTTTTTAATTCTAATGAAGTAGTGAAATTGTCCATTTCCTACTTTAAAACTTTTTGTACCGGAGCTGCAATTGGGCTTCAGCGATTGATCTGGAATTTAAACCTAACTTAACATAACTTAATACATGTAAATGATTGTTAGTAAAGGAATTCTGTAGACCATATAACCACACCTTTTTTTAAATATTTTATTTATTTACTGTTAGGGAGAGGGACAGGGAGGGAGAAAGAGAGGAAAGAAACATAGATGAGCCAGAGAAACATCTATCGGGTTGGGTCTCGTGTGCCCCACAACTGGGGGCCTGACCCACAACCCAGGCATGCACTCTGGAGGGCCACAGGTTGGACACCCCTGCCGAGAGTTTTAAGATCATTTATAAAATTAGGAATGCATTATTTTCCTATTTTCTTTTCATGATATTAGGCATTTTTTAAAATAAATTCCCTTTAGGCTATGTTGCATATATTTGGATTTGTGGTCATTTCATCATTTTTAATTTTCCACAAACAAATGTGAATGGTCTAAGATTGTGTATGACCTGCACAGCTGTAATGTGGGGAAAGAAAAGACAGAAAATATATGTTTTCAGCTGTTTTCTTACTTCTTTCCTTTCTCCTATCCTTTTTTCACCTTTTTTACAAAAATATCAAAGGTCCTATTACATTTGCTATCTCATAAAAAAAGATGGCTAAGCAAGTAATTAGCACCCCAAAAATACAGATTAAATATTATGATTTGCTTCCAATAATCTCAAAAGCTCAAGATAATACAATAATCTTAGGGTTATTGATTTTTCTTGTTTTTATTTTATTTTATTTTTAATTAGAAAAGTTTAGCTTCTGAGGAATTACCTACATTCACCCATGAGCTGTCATAGAACCAAGAGAATAAACTTATTCAGATGTAGTTATTAAGTTAAAATAAGAGATATTTTAGTAATAATCCTAAAATTGGAAAATGCTGCCCCTGAAATTAGTGTTTTGTCTTATTATGTAGGTCTTTGAAAAGACGGGGAATTCCAATTCATGAGGGATACCTATATAATTTTTAATCCAGCATTAGTAAGAGCAGGTGTGGCTCAGTGGATTGACTGCCAGCCTAGGAGTCCAAAGGTCTCTGGTTTGACTTGCCTGGGTGGCCAGCCAGGTCCCCAGTTGGGGGCACATCAGAGTGGCCAATTGAGGTTTCTCTCCCTCTCCTCCTCCCTTCCCCTCTCTTTAAGAAATAAATAAAATCTTTAAAAAAGAAGAAGAAGAAATTAAACTGGATGCACATTAGAGGATTTCCAACAATGATTATAGCTTACGTATTTCACCAAATTCACTGAAATGATCACATGAATGAACATCATGGAACTTTACAGAAAGCTATTCCCTTTTGAGACTATCCTTATGTAAATATATACTGCATGATGGTGAAGAGAGAGAGCATGTAGGGAAGTGAAAGGTTGGAAGCAAAAAATAAAAGAATTAAACAGGTGTATTTACTATCATTTCATTTACTCAACAATTCCAAAGTAAACATACGGTAAGAATTGGGAACCTGCTTTTTTCTCCGATGACTCTGTGCAAATGTTATTTAACGATAATAAACCTGATGCTAACAGACACATATGGGGAAAATATTGACTAGAAACATCGGCTTTTTCATCTAAAGCATCAAAGGACTAGTTACAATTTGTTAGGCCACAGTGACCTAGTAGGTCAACTGAGACTCAATAAGCTGCCTTCCGAATGTAGCATAAACAGGGTGATGCGACATCAGGCCACAGCATCACGTGTTTCAGAAACTGCCAAGGTACAGACTCAAGACAGAAGGAAGAAACACCTTTAAAAATAACTGAGAAAACATGAAGCTTAAACTATCCAACCAGAGAGAGATGGTCATGTGTAGGCTGAAAGAATTTATAAAGAAATAATTTCATAAAATACTTTAAACTTCTGGTTTATATGTCCATAACAAATCTGTTTATTATAATTTATGTGTTTCTGCCTACAAATTTTCCTACCGGAATTTCATATGCTGGCTTTTTATCTACTCCCGAATAGATGGACACATTTCAAAAGATAAATAATGCTTTATTCTTCTATGGCATCCTTCTGTGCGAGCACAGTGCTAGGTTTATAAAAACACTTCGAAAAGGTAACAGAGCATAGGGAGTGTTAAGGGAATCCTGTCTCATATCTTCAATTTCCATGTGTACTCTATGCTTAACAATATATGCCTGAGAAGGGCCTAGATAAAAGGCAATTTTTCCTGCTGACCTGTACAAATCACAATCCAATTAGACATACCCTGACAGCAAAATTGAATTTTACGAACCTGCATTGTGCTACGACGGCCCACTAATGGGTAAATTATTTTTTTCATTACCCAAGGTGATGAAATGTTTCTAAAATTAGATCATGATGATGGTTATTCAACTCTGCAAATATACAAACAGCCATTCAATTATATAATTTAAATATGAACTTTGTAATATGTAAGTTATAATTCAATAAAACTCAAACAAAAATCGTAGCTAAAAGCAAACAGATGAACAAAAAGTCCAGGACACCAAACAGTGAAAAATTGGAAATGTTGAGAAAATCAATGACTCTAATGATTAGATAATAAATCTGAGACAGCATAGGGGTCTGGGCCCAGGATCCCAGGGACACCGAATGGCCAGAAGACACACCAGATAAGAAAAACCAAAAGAATGTTATCACCACCCCAACTCTTTGCTAAAAAAAGAAAAGTAGAATTTTATTTCCCTTCTAACCTTTGTCTTCTCATATGCACAACGTGAAAAATTTTACTCTCTGCTCAAAGTTTTGTGAGCCCCTCCGCTCCCTGGACAATAGAAAGCTTGCCTCAAGCCATTTGTAGAGCATTTCCAAACGTTGTTTCTCTAATGGAGTGTCTCTCTTGTACTTGAGAGTAAACTTAATGAAATCTGTCTGCAAATTTCTGTGGAGTTTCCCCTTGATTTCTGTCTTGGGGAACCGGAACCCAAGGACCCTAAAGCCAGTAACAAATCCATTAGCAGTTCAAGCAATTTTTTTACATTTTTATTTCATTTTAATTTATATTGTTATGAGCAACAAAGTTAAAGAAGAAAGCAATTGAGTTATCAGGTAACATTATTGCAAATAATTTTTATGGTATAAACTATGTGTTTCTTGGCATACTGCTCAGAAAGAAATCAAACATCGAATAATATTTTTACATTAAAAAAACTAAAAAGTGGGAACTTCCTTTTATAGCTATCTCTTTGATTTGATATATTTTACTACAAAAATTTAAGCCACCCCATGTCATTTAGAAATACATCTCTAATCAGAATTTAGTTTTTGTTCTTCATAATTATTCATCAAAACGTGTACTACATTTAGGTTACTTTAACAAGTCATGTGCAAAGTAAGTCTAAAAACAATTTTAAAAAAGGAAAAATATAACTGCGCTTTAGTGATAGTTGTTAGAGAGAAATAAGATGGGAGATCAATAAAAAATAATTTAAGCATAAAATTGATTTTCAAAAAATTCTGTAGGGACAGCAGAGTTGAATTTTGAATTCAATAAAAATCTAATAAAGTAAAATTTTGGCTATCAGAAACAAAATGTTCATGTATATTAAAATATATGATTAGATATGATTATGGTTAGTATCAAACCTCTATTTAGATTTCACAATATACATCTTAAACAGTAGCATAAGAGTTTTACTTTAAAAATGCCCATAAATACACTGGACATTATGGGCTTTGCAATTAGTAAATAAAAGGATAGTAATATAATTTAATGATATCACAATAAAAATAAAATTGTGTGAAGAGATGAAAGTTATTTTAGGAGACATAGAAAAATATGAAGAATTCTGTTCTTTACCATTGAGACATTCACCTATGACTTCAAGAACTTGCCATTTTTAAATGAATCTATGTTTTAAAGGCTTACAAGAACCAATCTTATGATATAATATATCCAGAAAAATAAGACATTATAATTATTATTTGCATATCATTTGAATGAGTATAGTCATTAACCCTGGAAAACTATTTTTTGATAATGTCCAGAAAAATGATTTATAATTTATACTGTATTTCAGTCCTTTTTGTACATTTTTTGGTTCTCACATTCATTATTTAAATTACTGTACATACAGGGTCCAGCAAAAATAATGCCCCTTTTAATTACAAAATTTTTATTACAAAATCATAAGCATGTAATTCTGAAACATATCACACTCAAGCATGCCATATGACATATTAGATGAGATATTCAAATTGAAACTATAAATTATTACACCCTTATTATTATCCTACCAACCACACTCAAGCAGGCATTACTTCTGCCTGATCCTGTATATTCAACATAGCTTCTCCTTTTAAGATCCATTAAAACAATGCCTGATTTGTCATAAAATAATAGCTTTTCTTGTAATCTGATTTTCTTATTCAAATTTTCATGTTTAAAAGGAAAAAACCTTCTAATAAAACTATACTTGACGTGCTATTTCTCAAATGTCATCAACTTTTTCTTTTTAACATACATCTTTAATAGGTTTCCCCTTTTCATACATATTTTATTACAGAAATGTTTGCCATCAATATTAAATTATGAATTATTCCATATTGGTATACATAGCTTTCTAAATGCTATTAAGTCCAATTCATTATATAGCAGTTTAATGGCATTCATATTTTGATATAAATTTCTTCCCTGATCACTGGCCTTTGAATTATACTTACTCTTGTTTATCTACTTCAATTTTGGAATATAGGTTCAAAATAGATAGGATATTTTTATGTTACAAATTTTTTTCTAGAAATTGTAGGAAATGTGTAATAATGACTAGACAACTGTTTGTAAAGCTATGAGAAATTGGACATCCTGTTACAAGGACTGAAAATAGAAGACTCTCCTTAGAATTAGCACCACATGTACAGCTGAGGAATAACTTGGTTTATTAGCACCAATAGAAATGTCTTCTTTAGCTTATTGACATCAATAAAAATTATTACTATTCACATAATTATTTCCTTTCCCTTTCTCAAAAAAACCCTTGCCTTCAAATCATGATCAGAACACATTTATATTTCTTCCTGAATTAGTGCTTCCTGAATAGATATTCTTTGAGCTCTAATAAAGACATTGCCTGTCACTTTGGCTTTTATGTTTAGGTTAACAGTATTCAGGGAATGACATGAAAAATATAACAAGGACTGACTGCAGACTGTATCGCAGCCATTTGTTTTATTTATTAGGATTGGGAAACAGTGTTATGAAACAGTTCCATATTGGATTAATTTATACAGTTGGTTTGCTTCAATGTCATTACACTTAAAACTTTAACTTTGAAAAACCATAAACAATAGAGTTCTATAAGAAACTAAATCGCGTGTATGGATTCAGTGTTATTTCAGACTTTCAGCAGGCATCCTTATTAATTAGACCTATATAAAAAACTTTAAAGAATAATTACAATTGTATAATAAAGAAAACTTTAATTTACTATATTTAAGGGTAAAATGTGCACCATAGTACTATGCCAAGTTCGAGATTCTTTACCCAGGATGCAGAAAGCTGAGAGCAATGTTGCTCCCTTTCATTATATAAAGACGTTTCATTGTTTATGGAGCAGTCGGGTTGTGTCTTTGCTTTTCCTCACTTGGAATACTTCTTGCCAGTCTCTTCTAGGTTGCAAAGTTTCTTTTGAGAAATCAGCTGCCAGTCTTATGGGAACTCCTTGGTAGGTAACTAACTTCTCTTGCTGCTTTAAGATTCTCTACTCATCTTTAACTTTTGACATTTTAATTATGACGTGTCTTGGTGTGGTCCTCCTTGCTTCTATCTTGTTTGGGGCTCTGTGTTTTCTAGATGTCTATGTCTATTTCCTTTACCAAATTAGAAAACTTCTCATTTATTATTTTTCTAATGAGTTTTCAGTTTCTTGCTTTTTCTCTTCTCCTTTCAACACCCCTATGATTCAAATGTTGGTACAGTTGAAGATGTGCCAGAGGCTCCTTATAGCCTATCCTTTTTTTCTCTTTAATTCTTTTTTTCTTCTTGTTATTCTGATTAAATGTTTTTTTCTTTCTTAAGTTCCAAATCATTGATTTGATTTTTGGCTTCATCCACTCCACTGTTGGTTCCCTGTAAATCTTTCTTTATTTCACTTAGTGTAAACTTCATTTCTGTCCAGGTCTCTCTCTCTCTCTCTTTTTTTTTTTTATTGGCTGTTAAGTTACCCACTGAGTCCCTTGAACATTCTAATAGCCAGCATTTTGAACTCTGCATTGGATAGATTCCTTATCTCCATTTTATTTAGTTCATTTTCTGGAGTTTTGTTCTGCTGTTTTATTTGGGCCATATTTCTTTGTCTCATTTTGGCATCTTCCCTGTGCTTTTCCCCCTCATTTTCTTTCCGTGTATTATTTTCCCCCTCATTTTGTTTTAGTTTTTTTCTCCTTTTATTTCTGTGTATTAGGTAGAGCTGCTTTGGCTCCATGTCTTAGTAGCATGGGCTACTGTAGAAAAGTGCACTGGTAAATTAGATGGGGTGGAGCCTTAGGTAATTGCTGGGGCAGGGTAACTTGTGTGGTGTCTCTGTGGCTCTGTATGGGGGAGGACTCAGAAAGATTACATTGCCTCTGCTTGGCAACTGTAGTTCTGTCCAAGAGGAAGTTGTCTCCCAGCAATCACTCTGATACCAGACAATTCAATTTCTCCAGATATGCCACTGGTTCCCTGCTGCTGAAGCCCCGAGGGAGTGAGTTTGCATAAGTCCTAAATCCGTTAAAGGCTCTTTAAAGGAAAATCCAGCAGTTTCTTCCATTGCCCTAATCCCCACTGGTTTTTACAGTCAGACATTATGAGGATTTATCTTCTTGGCCCTGGAACCCCAGGCTGGATGGCAAGGTGTGAGGCTGGAATCCCTCACTTCTAAGGTATCCCTCCCGATTTTTATCCACCACATGTGGGTATTGGGGTATTTGTTTTGTGTCTCCACGTTTCTTTGCACCTTTTGGCTTCTCTGTGCTTCTCTGTGCTTGTCTCAGCGTCTTTACACCTCCTACCTGTCTGGATGAATGTGGTTTCTTTAATTCCTTGATTGTCAGACTTCCTTAACAGCTCAACTGATGATTCCGGGTGATATTTGTTTTGTAGTCTAGTTATAATTTTTGCTGTGGTTGTACAAGGAGGTGAGTCATGTGCACCCATGCCTCCAATCTTGAACAGAAGTCCCACACTCTGGAAAATATTTTTTTTAATGGATACTATTGTTATCAGACAAGGACTGGCCTGGAGCTGGTCTGCCTCAGGCCAGACTGTAAGTGTGTGGGGTTTTGACTTTGTGTAGGAAAGATTTCACAGGTGGTTTTGAGAGTATGTTTATTAAAGCTGGGGCAGTGAAACAATGGAAGGACTTTGGGTAGAAGAAGCAACAGGAGAGAGCCTGTGCACTGCTTTGGTTCCCTAGAAATGTTATAGGAAAGAAGTTAGCCAAAGCTGGGCTGCATTTAGCTCATTGGAAAGTCAGAGGAAAAGGGAACCTCTAGAGATGGGATCAGGGACCCTTAGAGTCTATGAGCAAGAGAAAAATGTCATGCCCAAGAAGGAGCATGGGAGCTCTCCAGAGTCAGCATGCCCTGAGTCTTTGTCCTGAGGGCCTTTTATCTCTCTTCTGTGGATAAGAATTTTATGGGAGGCTTTCAGTAGAATATTCATCAGTTTTCCAAGTATGAGTTTAATATACTGATACATCAAAATGAGTGTATTATGGAGGGCAGTGGGATTTTTTCTTGATGGGGGGGTCTGGTTTATTATTTTATTTTTATCTTGGGTCAGTCTGGCCTAAATAAAGGGTTTTTGTTATTTGTTCCCCTGACTTTATCTGTCCTCGGGATTAGCTGGCACAAATGGCATTAATTGGGTCTCTGTTCTTTATTATCCCTGACCAGTATGATTTAAGTTATTTATTCTCTGTTTTGGGAAGAAGAGTGTAAACCATTCACTCTCAAGTGTCCTTGGTTAGGGGAGATAAGGTCTTGTGATTCACCAGCTGGCTATAAGTTGTTCAAATTGTTTGGCCTTATTTAATTTTCTTGTTTCAGTTTCCTTATTCCAGTTGCCTGGAAAATTTTCCTGACTTATTGCTATTGTGTCACACTGTAAGGCTAAAGATAAAAACAACTGTACACAAACATCTCACTGTAGTTAAATTTGCTTTTCATAGATGTTTGGCTTGCAAATTCTTAAACTAC
>PVKM010031317.1:0-16878 GCA_004027735.1 Carollia perspicillata | reverse complement strand
GACATGGAGTGTTTATTAATGTGGATGTGAAAACTGGCTTTGCCTCACTTGGTACGTAAGCAGAGAAAAATATTATTTTGCACCTCTCAGACATCATTTTATTCATAATGATAGTGATACTTTTCTTCTCCGAGAGGTTTTGGTATCAGGTTCATAAAATGTCAAATAGATTTACATCAAGTAGCCAGTTCCTTTAAAGATGTCATTTTTCCTGAAGTTGGCAGAAAGTGAGTGATTTTAGATAAAGGTAGTGAACATATTAGATCATTTGCTTATACTTGAAGGGCATAGTTTTTTAAAATTGGACACAGCATCCATCTCTAGCACACCAATGCTCCTTAAGTGGCTAATGAAATGAAATATTACCATTCCAAATTTAGTGTACCATAATTCTGGCATGACCGAAGAGTAAGATAAAGTTATCATTAAGTAAGGTCACCTGTGCATAAAACACATTTATCCCCAACTTCTCTCCAGGAGACACACTATTCCTGCCTTAGATGTCCTTTGTCAGTATGATATAGTGGATGGATTATTTTCTGTTTAAGCAAGGGCAACAGCGTGTCTTATTTTTATTAACCTTGATATCTTGTTTTTCGAAACAGGAGTGTTCGAGTTTCCAAAGATGTGATTATGGCCTTGCTCCATCGTTCTACCAGGGGATTTTTATTTAGTTTTTAAAGAGCTGTGTTTGTTGGGCACTTTTTCATAGACGTCTTTTCTTTCTTTTTATTTATTGTTCTTCACTTACAGTTGTCCCTCCCTTTTCCCCACTGCTCACCCCTGCCTGTCCCAGGCCCCTCTACTCCCACAGTCAGTTCCCCTCATTGTCCTTGCCCTTGAGTCCTCTGCTCCGGTCCTTTGCTTGCCCCTCCCCCTGCATTCATCCTTTATCCACTCCCTCCCCTCCACCAGTGCACTTTTAAGTTGCATTATTGTCTTCTACCCAAGAGTCCATATCCGCCTTGCTGTTCTGTGTCTTCTACGGAGTACCGGCTTATTTTCTGCTCTTTAGAGTAACATGTCATCATCAGAGACAGACGATCTGGAAAAAATCAGTGTGTGGAAACAGACCAGTGTGCACTGGGCTGAAACTCTGCCGGCGTGTTTTAAAAACATGGTGCTTTGTTACAGAGCATACAAGCGTAATGATTACCCATGGTCACAATAATTTCTTGCATCGTTACCGATTAGATTCACACACTGAACTGCCAGTGCATCACAAAGGCAAATTCAGAGGTCGTGGTGCTGCTAGTTGAGAGCAATGGGACCACCAAACAGCTTAAAAAATGGTTTTTCCATAAACTATGTCAGTCGAGTTTCACCAACACAATTATAATTAAAGATGCCCTTTATTAGTAATCTTATCAAAAATTTGCAGTCTCATCCTTTTCACCCACCTGGGGCATGCTCTTAAGATGTAAAGTGGGTGTCGCTGATGTCACACCGGAGCATCAGTAAATGCCTCCTGGGTTCCAGACAGCGAGGGAGGAAGTTCATTCTGTTCACCAGGCCCCTCCTGCGACTCTGTGCGGCCCTTTCTACACGTCATCTTCAGCTTTGTAAATGCAGGCGTTGGCAAGGGTGGGTTTACAGTTGTCATACAAATAAATAATACAAAAATAACAAATGATAATGTAAGAATAAATTGTGTTTCATGTGCTCACGACTGTAAGCCTACTTTTGCCACACCCTGTATAAATTCTTATTAAAATTACCTTTTGCCAGCTGATAGCTTTACCTTTTATTTTCTTTAAAAATGGTTTTATAAAGCAAAACACTTTTATTTTGAGGGAGTTAAATGTATCTTTTCTTAATATTTTTGCTTTTCTGAGTTTTAACAAAGAAGACTTTTCCTAAGTTAAGGTGGGAAAAAATTTTTGATCATTCTTATTAGACATTTTATAGTTTTAATTTTTATATTTATTTTTGTGATAAAGCTTCAGTCAACTTTGGTGTATGGTACAAGACAGGATTTACAGTTCACATTTTTTGCACATATATTTCCAAAATTTTCAGCATCATTTGGTGAAAACACTATTTTTTCTCCTTAAATTACATTTGTCTCTGGGTACCTTTGTCAAAAATGAATTTACCATGTGAAGTGGTTAGACTTCTGGATACTCTGTTAATCTGTATGTCTGTCCTGAGGCCAGTGGTTTGCCTTAACTTTAGTTTTACAGGAATTTGTGAAACCAGGTGGTCCGAGTACTCCAGCTTTATTCTTCTGTTTTCATTTTTTGACTATTCTACACACCTTTCTTTTTCCACCAAAATTATTTTTAACCAGTGTGTCCATTTCTACCAAAGTTTTATTGGAGATTCATTAAATACATATATAATGGAGATTCATTAAATACAAACACATTCATATACATATATATGTATGTATCTGAGGAGTATTAAATATATGTACTCAAATATATCTAATTTTATGTTTAATATATACTCTCAAAATTATATATATATTTGGGAAGTATTAAAATTTTTTATTTTGAGTCTCCCAATTCATAGACTGCACAGACATCATACACCATTCTATTTATTTAAGTTGTCTTCAGTTTTTTAAGCAATACTTTATAGCCCACAGTGCATATGTGTTACATATATTTTATGAAATTTATCCCTAAGTTTTAATGCTATTGTAAGTGTTTTATCTTCAATTCTACCAGTTCTACTTTCTGTATTATGAATCAGTTTTGGGGGGTATGATCTTATATATTTAGGATTGTTATATCTTCTTGGTGAATTGATTCTTACAACATGAGGCAAAACTTTTCTATATTCCTAGTATTATTCCCTGGTTTAAAGTCTACTTTGCCTGATATCAATGTACCCAATCAAGATCTTCTAGACTTGTGTTCATATGACCGAACATTTTATAAGTTTACTCTTAATCTGCCTTTGTTTTATATATTTAAAGTAAAATTTTAAATAGAGCATATGTTTGCATCTTGCTTTTTATTCAATATAATAATCTCTATCATTTAACTACAGTCTTTAGAAGACTTATACTTAATGTAATTATCAATATATTTATTTTTAAACTTATTGTGTTGCCATTTATTTCCTATTTTTCTCTTTTTTTTCCTTTTTTTCCCCATCTTTGTTTTCTAGGAGAGACCAACCACTCCCTTGGACCAGTGGTGGGAGGGCTTTCACCTCTTCTTTGCAGTAGAAAGCTTTGTTTTATCGGAGGTAAAGTTCTGGGTTTTGTACCAGTCGCTTTGTGACAGCTCATTGCTACAAGTCTGTGTCACCACAGGGCTGTGTCAGATCTATGGCCTTCCCCAGCCTTGCTCCAGAGCACCCAATAACGGCTTGTTGCTAGGGCATACAGGTCTCAAGTGTCCCAGTCCCCTGTATGTGGGTGTTAGGTATTCCTTACAGCTTTCACTGTTTTCTTCTTACCTGATCTTGTAGCTACCTTCTCTTCTTGCAGTCTACCAAAGGTGAAACAATTCATTCACATGTCCCTCCAAGGGGCTTGTTACTCAAGAATCCAGTTCACCTAGCTGCCTCTCGACATCAGCTCTCTGAGAGGCTCAATATAAGCTCTGCCTGAGCAGCTTACCCTGGCGAATCTCATCGTAAGAGTGGGAGCAGAACCCTTGGGAGCTTTCCATCTTGCTTGCGGGTGTACTTATTTCTTGTGGGAGGCACTCCCAGAGGCACCTTTTGAATGGCCCTCCTATACCACAGAAAAATAATTCATATTCTCAAGAACACAACGGCAAAATAGCAAGACTTGGCAGAGAAGGAAATGTTTATTTCTATGCCATTGCTACATGTTTTTAATAGATCATTTATACATTTATTTATCCATTCAATCCAAGTCATTCATAGATCATCCAGTAAATGTGATTTTGTTAACCTCTGGAAAAAAATGATGCATGATGGCTCCTTTACTTAAATATCTGGTCTTATTTTTATCTTCATTTATATAAAAAGACTGTATTTTTGTACAATTCAATGATGGAAAAAATCCTGAAAAAGTCATACTGGGTTTCTCATCAATCTCAATATGCAGGTTTGAGCTGTTTTGGAAATGGATTTTGTATTACTTCAACAGAAATGCTGTGCAATCGAATGAAAGGATGATGGTCATGTTTTTATCCTTATTCAAATCAATCAATCCCATAAGCCTATATCCATAACTGGTTAGACTACTGAAATTTGTAGTAAAATGAAATTTTCAGTACTCACGAGGTTGCAAATGACCATTTTTATTAGGATTTACATAGCCTAAAGTGAAGAACTATGTTGACCTAAAAAGAGTAAAACTTAAACCTGCAAAGCGCAAGTTGAGAGGTCCTTTGAACTACCCCAGATACTTGCTCCCGAAGGAGAGAGGCTCTACTGTGAGCCAGGATTCAGAATGTAAACATTCTACCGTCAGATTTATTCTTTTGGATCTCTACCCTCAAAGATGTTTTTGGAAATAAAAGTAATCTCAGAGGGCGTTATGAGCTAAACTGATATACAGAGGAGTATGTAAGGATACACTGAGAAACACAGTGAGAAATTTCTGCATTAGGAGAACAACGACAGTAAAGAAAGGAATGGGAAAGGGATTTTGGGTAGAGAAAATATACTAAACCTGGTCGGAGATCCTAACAGGAAACCCTATTGACATATTTGGTTGAATAATTCCTTGTTTTGTGTGACTGTTCTGTGCATTGTGTGAGGTTCAGCAGCCTCTTAAACCACTATGCACTAATTGCCACTAACTTCCCAGTTGTGACAACTGAAGTTGTCACTAGACATAGCCAGGGTCCCCTTTGTGGAAGTAATTACTTCTGGTTGTGAACCACTGCTTCAAGGAAAGATACCCAAGAGGTAGTTATTTTACGGCAGCAAGATATGCGTATTCGTCTTAAAAAATTCAAAAACCCATAAAACATTTAGATAAAATCTACAAAATAAGAACACTTTCACTCAGTTGCTGGCAGGTTACACCTTGCTTTCTTTCCAATTGTTAAATATCTTCTAAGTGACAGGTGACTTACGGCCTTTACCTAATGGGCAAGACATCTAAAGGAGATATGCAGACAAGGCATAAGAGAGGGAAAAGGGCAGTTGCCATGGTTTTATGATAGCATCTACACAAAGCCATCTGTCTTGATTGATTTTACGTGTCATTATTGGAACAATTTTATGCCAAGGATGACTGTGTGTGTGTGTGTGTGTGTGTGAGAATAACCAGTCCAGAAAAGACACATCAGAACTCTGACACTACTCACTGTGACTAAGTAATATGTTTATAGTGTCACTTGATTAGTTCTGTGATGTTGTTTCTCTCCCTGCTTATTAAAATTAATGGTTTTTCTGAAAGTCCTGAAGCCAGACATAATGGGAATGATATCGAGCTTCGTATTAAATCTCCGGTGGCATACATTCAATCAGGACATTCCTCCAGGCTTTTAGCCCAAATTGTCTTAAAGAATTAATAAATTTTAAAAAATAGAATAACTATCTGCTACCTCATGATCATTATGGATGGAACAGAGCATAAATATTTAAACTTTGCCAAGTAAAACACTGCACCATGCAGCTCCAAAATATAAAGACCTGTAGGTCATTGTATCTTCCCGAACGACAAGGAAAAGGCCGAATACACTGAAAACCAGCGGCTTTTCCCGGAGCCACTAGAGAACACAGGTTGCAGGGCAAACTGTCGCCCTGCAACCTTGAGCAAGAATCAAATGCATAGATCCTAGCAGACCTCAGATTAAGAAGAGCAGAAGCTACTGGAGGCAAGATTTGTCAGCAATATTCAAAGGGTAATTTGATGACCTGGGCCAGTCTAAGAGTGAGAAGATCCTGGAGGGATGCGGTCTTTGGAAAGCCTTTGCACTATTATGGATTTTATTTCTGGGGCCCCATCAGGTTCTCATAGTGAAGGACAAGAAAAGTCACCTGTGTCTTTGGCAGGGGACATGCAGAAGTAACCCTGTGAAATACGCCCTGTGTGTTCTCCTAAAATATACCTCCTCTCCAGAGAAAATAGCTTTGCCAGAGCCTTATCTTACATAGGCTCAAGGGTAGTAATCCAAACTAGCCCTTTGTAGCAATCCTGTCACCTAAAGGGAGGAAGGCAGAAAAAAAAACCACTTTGACACACTATGAAAGTCACACTCTACAAATGTGGGCCCCTTTCTTACCAGCACGTCAGCTGAGCATCAGTATATACCACTGGGTTATAGCTGGAGGAATAGCAAGGTGAAGATTCCATTTTAGAAGGCATTCTTAGGAAAATAGAAAGAAAACTGGGGAGAGTAAAATAAAGACACTAGAGGGATTTGAAACCCTGACATCTACTGTCACACACACAAAAAACCCACACATAAATACAACCAAATTCAGAGCCAGATGAACATAAAATCCTACTCTAAGGGATTCTTTACCTTAGATCTTATTGCCTGATACATTATGTTCAGCTTTCTACAAAGAGACTACACGGCAGATTAAGAGGCAAGGAAAAATAATACAATCTGAATAGATAATACAAACATCAGAACTAGGATATGGCACAGATTTGGAAGTTTAAGACAATGAATTAAAATAATTTTTATTAATATATTAAGTGTTTTAATGGCAGATGTAGGCAAGTAAGAATGGATGTGTAATATAAGCAAACAGATGTAAATAAGAAAAAAATGGAAATCCAAAACACTGTAATAGCGACAAGGAATGAGTTTGCAAAGTCCATTAGTAGACTAGACATGGCTTATGAAAAAAAATAAACTTAAAGATATGTTAATAAAACTTTCCAAAATAAAATGCAAAGAAAAACAAAAAGGAAAAGGGAAAAATGTATTCAAGAATTATGAGAAAATTCCAAGGCTGTATCACATGTGCATGTAATTGAAATATCAAAAAAAAAAAGAAAATGAAAGTGAAATGAATATCTAAGAAACAATGGGAAACAACTGAAATAAAAATAATGATGACAGACACCAAGCCATAGATCTAGGAAACTCAGAGTACACCAAGCAGCATAGATACAGGAAACATGAAAACTACAACTAGGCATACCATAGAAAATCAAAACGAACACTAAACCTTGAAAAAATATAGAAAAATATCTTACCTATAGAGGAGCAAGAATAAAAACTACAGCAGACTTCTTGTCAGAAAATATGCACAAAGATGACAGTGGAGTAAAATATAAAAAATAAAAAGTGATGAAAGTAAAAAATCAATTCAGAATTTTATATCCATCAAAAGGATCCTTCAAAAAATATGACAGAATTAAAGACTTTCTCAGATACCTCTCCCACATGACGGGAATTCACAACTAGCAGATATCCTCTGCCAGATAAGTGGCAAAGTTCTTCAGAGAGAAGGAAATAATACAATCACGAACTCTGACCTACAGGAACAAAGGGAATCCTTTAGAGTAGTATTAAATATAAGGCAAATAGCTTTTTCTTACCATTAATTGATTCAACATGTACAGCTTGTTCAAAGTAATAATAGTAACAGTATGTCTTATTAAAACACACAGAAAATTCCATTTTCTCTACTCTCTTATCATATCAATTATAATTGTCTTAACAAAACCTACCAGTTCCCGGAGAGTTTGCAATATACACTTACGACTTACACAATTCTGCCTTCATAACTCTATACTACCTCACACATAATGCAGGTAAAGTTGTACAGAGTATGCCTAATTCATCTAAGCATCTCTAAATTACCTTATTTCACTAATCTGCATGCTATAATAATACATAGTTACTATTACTACTTTGAACAAATTGAATACAAGATGGGGCAAAAGTAGGTTTATGGTTGTTTGTATGGAGGATAATACAATAATTGATAAATAATAACTATACAAGAATAAACTGTACTTTGTGTACTCACAACTGCAAATCTGCTTTTGCCCCACCCTTTATAAAAATGTTGTAACTCAAGAATTATAAGACAAATGACCCAATAGAAAAATGATTCAAATAAATACCACACCAAAGATGATATATATCAATGGCAACAAAATATTGAAAAATGTTCAAATACATTAGTCTGCAAGGAATCTTAGAAGCACCATAAATACCACCTCAAACCAATTTCACACTCAAAATATCAAAGAATAAAAATGACAAGTACTAATGAGAACATAGAACAACTAGAACTTTTATACATTGTCGGTGTGAATGCGAAATATTACAGCAACTTTGGAAAATGTTTGCAACTTCTTATAAACTGAAAAATACATTTGCCATACCACCCAGCAATCCCACTACCAGCTATTTACTCACAGTGAAAACATAGGTTCACACAAAGATTTCAGGTGAATGTCCAAAGGTTTTTTTTCTTTTCTTTTTATCCTTAATCCCCAAATTAGAAACCGCCTAATTGCCCTTCAAATGGTAAAGGGGAAAATTTTGGTATATTCATTTAATGGACTATTATTCCACAATAAAAAAAATTACTGATACATACAACAACAATACAGAGTCCCCAGTATGTGAAGGATAAGAAGCAGGTCCACAAGAATTCATATTACATGATTTCATTTATATGACATTCTCAAGAAGGCAAAACTACAGGGATAGAGTCAGGTCAAAGCTGGTTTGGGCTCCGACTGGAGAGAAGCGAACAAGGGATTTTCCGAGACGACGGAAATGATCTACAGCTTAGGTGCAACGCTCACTCCTCCGTGCACGATTGCCAAAAGTCTTTGAATCTTCCCCTTAAAAGGTTCGATTTTACCGTGTGTAAATAATGACTTAAAACACCATGAAAAATTGGCTTTAATAGTAAAAGAGCTACTTTTACCCACCCTGCATTTTTTGAAAAGAGCAATAGTTTCTATGGTGAAAAAGTTATATTTAGGTCAATCACACCTCTTCAATACAATCTATTAAAACAGACTAGCGACAAGGAAAAAGTTGAACATAAGATCACAGCTATATACTGTTTTTGATGGCTGCTATTGAGAGCACTTTTAAGGTCAAGGAATCTGTAGGTTGATTCTCCATCAAACCGTTCTCTCATTACATTGGGAATAGATCCACGCTCACTCCCAAGGCACATGCACTATAATCGGAACACAACAGAGATCAGCGTGGCCCCTGCACACAGGTGACACACAAATCTGTGATACATTCCATAAAAATTAAATAACTAAAATATATCCATACTTAATAACATATGGAAGTTCTTTTACTTGCAGAAAATTCCAACAAAACAAAGCTGAAAATCTTTCACGGTGAAATTTCTAAAATGCATTATTGTAGCATCATAAACAGAAAATTGGTTGAAGATACAATTTTTATGACATTCTTACCTATACATTTAACTAAGTAAGGGCTGTCCGTTAGCATAATCTTCACTTGCTGAGAGAAAAAGAATAGCTGACTTTCTGTTCATTTCAATTTGATTTAAATATAATATTGTAGGTGTAAAAATAATAACTCTTAGCAATTTTCAAAGCCTAATAGTAATTTTGCTAAAAGCAAAGATAATTTATTTCTTCTTTTATCACAGATACACAGGAATATGATTATAAAAATGCAAGCCTAATACAGATAAAAAAAATCGTTGTTTTTCATATGGTATAATTTAAGATTCTAGCTGTTGCCCTTCTACGTACCAATGGGAATATGTATATATCCTTCACACTGTATTTTGCATAAATGCTTTGTTTGATTTGATTCATATATATATGAATTATATATGTATATTCACTTAATTTACTTTTTCTCTAGATTCTGAGAATTTATTAAATCAAAAACAGAAAATGTGTCTTATCTCTATTTCTTAACTCCAAAACAAAATGGGCAATCATAATGTATACAATGACGGATTATTTTTAGCTACATGTGAAAATATAAAAATAGTCTGGAAAAGTGTTAAGCTATAAAGAGAGTTAATAATGAGGCATCATGATATAGTTTGAAAGGAAAAATCACTCCCTGTTTTTGTAAAAGCAGGTACTTTTAAAATGCTCTTCCTCAGTCTCAGTCTCTAAACTTTTAACATGTATGCTTACCTCACTAACTTGATAAAAGGATGGAATGACATACATTTTTTAAGATGCCCAGCACAAGGCCTAGAATGTATTCTATTTAGAGTTGTCGCAGCTGATCTGTACCTCATGAGAAACAGAGGAGAGTAGACTTGGAGTTCCTTCTAACACAGTATAAGACAATGTTAACTATCATACATGTTATTCTTGGGTCAGTTCCTATCAATCTACAAACCCATAATAGGAATCGCGGAGGCCAAATCCTGTTTCCTATCATAATCCAGGCTGCCCTTGTAAGGCCAGTTTTCAGTGTGGTGGCTCTACCCCTGACTGGCAAACTAAATAACCAAATTTGTTTTCTTAATATCAGTCATGGACAAAGCACTGGTTTTAAAATGACGAGCTGGTACTTAATCTGGTGCTGACCCCAGACATATTTTGACCCAAAGTTTGGGGAAAGTCCTCAACTGCCAGTGGGCAAGCTCGCCAACAAAAATCCCTGGGACATTTTCAATGATCCTGTGAGCACACTGCCCAGCAATTCCCAAGATGCAGCTGCTTCCTGCTTATCACCAGCTGATACTTCAGCTCAGAGGTCAGTGCACAGGCAGGTCATTGGGCAGTGGGCTGGATTGCTCTTTACTGCTTTTCGTGAGATAGCCTTACTACCAGGGAGGCAGAGTTTTGTGCAGCAGAGGCTGTGGTCCACCTTAGCTGCCCCTTGGGCACATGGGAGGCAGGGCCTGACTTCAGGGCTACTGAAAGTGCTAAGGGACGTTGTCTGGAGCTGCTGTCTCATAGGTGGTCTAGCCAGGTATGCTGATAATGGAGTTTCCTGAACTACTGAACCATGCCTGTGAGTGCTGGACATCTGAGCTCCCTGTATCCTTGCTTACAGAGCTCCCTTGCACTGTACACAGGCTGGCCTGTGTGACCACTGCCAGGCCTTGTAAGTGCGAGAGCTGATCAGGAGAGCATGTGGCAACGGAACCTCTGGTCCTCAGCAGCAGTTTGCTCTGATCATTCCACAGCCAGGATCTGTAAACTTCACAATTATGCTACTTGACATGATGAAGTACTATCTTAGTTTGGGCAGAGAACTTCAAAAACCAAAGTCATTCACTGTTTGTGAATTACATTAGAAATGTTTGTTATATATAGACACTGTTTTGCCTCTAATTCAGAATGAAAGACAATAAAATGACTTTTATGGCTTGCATATTTGAAGCCTGGAGTAACTGTTACTTACTGGTAGTTTCAAAAATCAAGAGATATTCACCAATATGATGCTCTTTATTTCTATAAGGGAAGACTAACGTTATCTACCCACTCACTTAAAGCATCAAATGAGTTCAACAATAACAATAGTAAGTAACCTCACAGGTAAGAGATGGTATTGTACTCCTTACAATAAACATGATATCTATTTAGGACCTTGGCACATCTGACCTGAATCACATTGCCATCTGTTTCTGCTGTCCCATCTGGGTCACCAAAAACTGGAACTGAACAAACAGAGCTTCAGCTCCCTGCTGCAAGAAAAGACTGAGGCAGGGGCTGGTGCAGAAGGAAGGAGGTTTTATTCAGGTGCCATGCACCCTGGGAGAATGATGGGACTCCCACATCAAAGACCTTCTCCTTTCCAGCTCAAGCCCACCATTCCTAAATGATATGGAGGGGAGGTTTGTTTGTTTGTTTGTTAAGATTTTATTTATTTATCTTCAGAGGGGAAGGGAAGGAGAGAGGAAGAGAAATATCAATGTATGGCTGCCTCTCATGCGTTCCCCGCTGGGAACTGGCCTGCAACCCAGGCATGTGCCCTGGAATTGAACTGCGATCATTTGGCTCGCAGGCCTGCGCTCAATCCACTGAGCTACGCCAGCCAGGGCGAGTTTTTTTTTTTTTTTTAATTTCTTCATATCCAATTATCTTGCTAGCTTTTGGTGTGCTCAGTCCGAGAACCTCTCCTGCCACCATCTTGGCCAATGGGGGACAATCACAGTCCTACTTCTTTGAGACAACTTATTTCCCTTGGTATTATATAGGCAAATCATTTTTATTAATCCTATACTCACTGAATCTTATTGCTGGAGTGAATAATGTGAACTACCTGGTCCAAACTCATGCTCAAGGATGAGAAGCCTGTGTCTTGACCCTAACAGATGGAGACTCAGCTTCTGTTGAGACTTTTGGAGTGTCAGTGTGTTCTCTACTTGTACACCAGCCTGGCTTCCACTTGTACACCAGCCTGCCTTCCATTTTGAGACAATTCTAGTCAGTAAGTAATTTTTCATTACCTTTCTAAAGTGCTTTCCACACTGACCTATATAAGGAAAGTCATTTTCTTACTAGTTTATCTACCCCAGGCAATACTGCAGATAGTTATGACAGCAGTAGCTCCAGTGTACAGAAAACTAAGGCAAATTAACATGTAAATTATTGGAAAATGCATTTGAGGTTACTATTGAGTGCATGTGTGATAACCAGGTGAACTTTTTTGCAATGAAAGGAATCTGAGCATGGTTTTCTAGGTTAATTACAGCTGAGAATAGGATTTCATTTACTAGAAAAAACCTATAGTTTACCATGTAATCATTTACTCTGGTAATTATATGGAATTTTTAACACATAATTCTAGAATTTGTGTTGACAAAAGGTAATAATCAAATTTAAATTTCTTATTAAGCAATAACCCTTCTTTCAAGTAGTCTCTATAAGGACTCTTAACAAAATTAATCGAGTCCTCTCTAATGTATCACATGACTGAAAATCTTCATCTGTGTGAACGTTACTCTCAAGTCAGCTTTAACACCCATAAGTGCTAACGACACATTCAGAAATACAATATATACAGTCCAAGTGTTCATGGAGAAAGATATTTAGAGAGATTGATATTCAAACAACTGAAATTATAATGTTAACCAAATACTAACAAAACACATGATTTAGAGGAAGATATATTTTGAAGAGGTTCAACAATTACTAAAATGAATAAATAACATGTCTTTTCCTAAGAGAGTAGAACTTAAATATTCTTAAAAAAAATAAAGAATAGAATTTCTCATGGGAGTATAAGACTCTGCCTAAATCTCTTCCTTTAACATTATTAAATGTATCCTTTCAAATAAGAGATAAGCTTTGCACAATCTGGAAAAAATATAAATTGAAAGTGTGTTTGCTTTGTTAGAAAAAATATGCTCATTTTTGAACATTTAGGTATTTTGCAAAATGATACATAATGAATCATTCTGACCATATTTCCTAAGGTTATTTTTATCCAATTAGCCTAAGCATTTTTCAAATATCTGGGTAGTACCTTATAACCTCAAAATATCCATAAATAGCCACAGAGGAAGTTTCTGGAATGGATTCCAGGAAAATGGTGATTCAATAACATTTTTTTCCCTTTCATTCTCAACTAAGCCAGTTCCAAAGCAAGCGGTTTTTGGGCCCTGGGTGTACCTGTGTGGGAAGGTGAGCTTTTAGTCTAAGGGTATCTGAGACAGCACAGATGGTGCAAGGCTTTTTCGGCCAATGCAGAGACTAGAGGCCACTAAGAGAACTGCAGTGTGAAGAGAACCATAATGTCTACATCTAAGTCTACATCTACATCGACACCTATGGCTATCTACATCTGTATCTGCTGATTCTGTGTGGCTTTGCCTCATCTGCCTGGTCTCCATGGAGCCATCACTCATCACTCATGAGGCTGGGAAAGTGAAGCATCAGTGCCTCAGTGAGAATGTGCACCCTACTTGCTGACAGACCGCCAAACGGCTACACCCTGTGTAGAACAGCCACTGCTCAAGACATTCATTCCAGCGAGACTCTGGCTCTAGTGGGTCGACTGAGAAAAGTAGCACTGCACATAAGGAGCCTTGGAGCCAAACATAAAATAACTCGAAAGTCATTTAATGTATCAGTGGGTCCCAGCATGAAATGTAGCATGTGGGAAAAGAAACTCTTTTACAAACATATGCACCAGCTTTACTGAAGGAGGCGGGATGGCAGGAGCTGACATGCATAACTTTGGAAAGGAGTAGTGTGCTGGCTAAAAGTAAAAGGTGCTGTACAAGTGTGCAGCACTCTGATTAAACTGTGTCCCACGGGGGTATAGGTCAATGATTTTGGATATACTATGCACATGCATGAGTACTAGACAATTATAGTTATAAGTGCAACTGAATAGTGAATTGAGGGACACGGTTTCTCCCCATTAGAGTGGAAAAAACAAGCAGAAACAGATAAGCAAGTGGAAGGGGACAGAATGGTCCCTGTGGAAATGGATTCAAGTTCAACCTGAGTATGAACTCTTGTTGAACTTAATACAGACATAGCTGGCAACACATAGAAATATGGACAGATACGTGTATATACGTATTTATGTCCTGACTGAAGGACACAGCCCATTCCAGAGGGAGGGAGAAATTTTAGCTCTATTGAACTGCATGCCTTCTAAATCTATTGCTTAGGATAAGACCAAAATGCAGGTTTTGTTTGTGTTGTTTGCCAGGAAGAGATACGATAATGAGAGAATTATAGGGACAATGAGGGCGACTTTGAATCTAAAGGAACATCAGATGATAGAAAAGCACCATTTCTGGGCAGGTCCAGGAAATGAGTGAACGATGCATCCCGACAGACAGCGCTTCCCCAGGCTGGGTGGTCCTAACCGTATGCAGCCATGCTCTGCTCCAGGGGACCTCACAACGCAAGACGGCGGAGTTGCACCCACTCGGTTTTCTCAACCAAGTTAGGCCACAAATTCAGCCACCAGGAGCTACGCTGCTTGGTTCTCTTCTAGCTTCTCTGAAGAAGAAAATCATTCAAATCCCAATGTCCAAAGGAAAAAAGAAACAGTATCAGAAAAACAAACAAAAAATTTCATCACTGGCATGACGGCCACATGGCACAACCCCTGGCTTCCTTTTGTATCAGATTTTCCTTGAGCGCAGTGGGAAAAAGTGATGCCTAACTGGATGTGGGTCCACACATAAAATTTTTGCCAATAAAATAAATGGACAAATTGTGTGAGTAGCTGTTTAAGAGACATAAAACTCCAAATGGCTACTATATAACATGAACGGTGTTCAACTTCTCTTGTAATCAAGTAAATAGAAATTAAAAGCACAATAAAAACATTTTAGGGCTCATAATATTTCTATTTTTACAGTTTGAAAATATCAAAAGTTGGGTAGGAAATAGAAAAACAGGAATTCTCACATAAGCCTGTAGGGGTAGAAATTGTCCCAATAACTTTAGAGAACAGTTTGGCAATTCTAATCATGAGAGAAAAATTAGATAAATCCAAATTGAGGGGCATTCCACAAAACTACTGAGCAGTACTCTTCCAAACTCTCAAGATCATTTTGAAAGCAATAAACACCCAAGAAACTGTCACAGCCAAGAGGCGCCCATAGAGATATGACACGTAAATGTAATACAGTGTCCTAGGTAGAATCCTGGAACAAAAAATATAGATATTTGAAGAAACTATGGACTTCAGTTAATAAAAGCATATCAATAATCATAAGTACCCTCCCATACTATTATCAAAAGTTAATAATAGCAAAAACTGAGCGTGGATGTATGGGGACTCTACTACCTTCATCATTTGTCTTTATATCTGAAGCTGCCCTAAAAATAGTTTATTTTTAAAAATAAAATTAGCAAAGTGCTTAACATTTGTTGTGTTAACAGTCAGTACTGATCTTAAGAGAATTTAGGAAGTATGAGGGAGGGTGTCCTGGTGGATTTCTCAAAAGACTGAATTGTTGAGATCAGTAATCAAGGGCTGAAAGATGTTTACTTAGGAGGATTGTGGTTTCCAAGCAAGAGGACAGTGTACATATATAACTACTACCCAAAACTCAAAGAATGCGCCGGCATGTGTATTTAATAACAGAATGAATACACCAGAAGAAAGAAATTTTTTGAGGCTGGGGAGCTTCTGAGCAAAGGGATGCCTGGAACATGGCTGGTGACGGAGGGTGCTGTGTGCCATTCAAGGCAGCGCAGAAGCCAGTAATCCTTAGGGTCTGGGGATTGTGGCGAGAAACCTGGAGACCAGAAAGTCAGAGTGGGGCTGACGAGCAGCTAGACAAAGGTAGCAGATGTGAGACAAATAACTCAGAAGCACCAGGGACTATAAATCAGTCTTATTAACTATTCGAGGCATGACAACAGGCTCGCACGTTGAAACAAAATAACATTCCTCACTGGTGGAGACGGGCAAAGCTAATAGCTTATTGATGATTTTATGTTTTTATACATCTCTGGAAGCTTGTTAAAGGTCAGGACCAGAACTTCATCATTGAATTCAGAACCACGGGACAGGTGCTCTAGTTTGAAATGCACAAATAAACCACAGTATTAAGAAGCGGATTTTAATAGATCAATTCACATATTAAATTTAAGCTCTCTATGAAGATTAAGATTTGATTATTGTGAAATGTATTAAAACTTACTTTACGGCCAAGCATAAAGGCTAAAGAGGAAGCTGAGACTTTTCTCCCTGGTGGGCAATAGAGAGTGACACCCTCACTGTATGGATGGAGAGCACATGAGATCCTGAATTTCCACCTCTGCCTGGTGGCAGAGACATTTGTCCATCTTTCACCTGGAGTGCTGCAAGAGAGACCTAATGGAGAGTCAGGACAGTCAGTGGCACCCAGAGGTAACCAGGCCAAGCACCCTCAGTGTCCACAGAGGCCATGAGTGCAATGGTAATTAGGTACTCCTGTCCCTGCTAGCCATGAGGATCCACTATAGACCTACTAAGCAGTTCTAACTCCCACCCCAAAAGAGCAGTAACAAAGAATTTTCCTGCTTGGATGCGAAGGGGTGCTCAATGGGAAGATGGTCTTCTGCTCTACACAGCAGTGAAGAGATAATGTCCT
>PVKM010031316.1:0-16872 GCA_004027735.1 Carollia perspicillata | reverse complement strand
CAAAAGAACCTATGCACCCCAATGTTCATAGCAGCACAATTTTCAATAGCTGAGTGCTGGAAGCAACCCAAGTGCCCATCAGTAAAGGAATGGATCAAAAATCTATGCGACATTTACTCAGTGGAATTCTTTATTTTATTTTAATTGTTGTTCAAGTACAGTTTTCTGTCTTTTACTCCCATCTCAGTTCACCCCCCCCCCAGTTCTCCCCACCTCCCTCCCATTTCCACTCCCCTTAGTTTTTGTTCATGTGTCCTTTATATTTGTTCCTGTGACCCTTCCCCTTTTCCCCTGAAATTCCCTCCCTTCTCCCCTCTGGTTACTGTAAGCCTGTTTTCTATTTCAATGTCTTTGGTTATATTTGCTTGCTTGTTTATTTTGTTGTTCAGGTTCCTGTTAAAGTTGAGATCATATGGCATCTGTCCCTTACCGCCTGGCTTATTTCACTTATCATAATGCTTCCCAGTTCCATCCATGCTGTTGTGTTGCATAGGGTAGGAGCTCCTTCTTTCTTTCTGCTGCGTAGAATTCCATTGTGTAAATGTGCCATAGGTTTTTTCCCATCAGTAAATGAATGGATCAAAAAACACAGTGGAATTCTATGCAGCAGAGAGAAAGAAGGATCTCCTACCCTTTGCAACAGCATGGTTGGAACTGGAGAGCATTATGCTAAGTGAAATAAGCCAGGCAGTAAGGGACAAATACCATTTGATCTCACCTTTAATCAGCAAAAGAAAAAAGCAAACACAATATAATCAGAGACATCGAAATTAAGAACAATCTAACAATAGCCAGATGGGGAGTGTGAAGGGGACAGTGGGGGGAAGGATTTTCAGGAACTACTATAAAGGACACATGGACAAAAGCAAGGGGAGGGAGCAGCAAGGGAGGGAGGTGGGTTTGGCTGGGGTGTGGGGGAGTGGTGGGGGCAGAAATTCAGACAACTGTAACTGAACAACAATAAAATAATTTTAAAAAGAAAAGAACATTAACAGTTTGGTTATCATACATATCTGACCTATAAACTGGCTTTTTGACAATTTCTTGTCTTCATTTTGCATGTGAAATTAACATCTTTGTTTTTTCAAGTATTAAAACCAGGCAAAATAAAGAACCACTGTAGATTTTTATGAATATATGAATGTATTGTTATTGCACTTTGCCAAAACTGTAATATTACTGGAGAAGTTTTAACAAGAAACAAATTGCTGAGGAAGCTATTAACTATTCAGCATTTCCAGCCCATATGGAAATACTAATATTATGTATTCATGAGGATATGATAGGTATATTTAGTAGGAAATTATTATTTTCTCAGTGGAATGATGGAGGGTTTTTTGCTTTGTTCTTAGCATTTTTGTTAGATTCCCATAAACACCAGTGCTTTTCAGAGTTAGTACAGTTAGGTCTTTCTTGAGATATATCTGTATTTAGAGTATTGCATTCCAGAACCATTTATTATGGTTATGAGAGCTATTTCAGAAGATTGGCTGACCCATCTAAGAAGAAGTATATATCCATAAAATGGGAATGGACCATTACTCAAGGGGTAGCCAGTTTCTTTAAAAAATTTGGGGTTTTATTAGGGGCATGGGTGGTATTTGGGCTGCCATCCAGAATTATCAGGCTCCAAAACCTATTGATCCAGACTCCAAACCTAGAGTCAGACTAAAATGATTCAAATAAGGCTGAAAGCAGACAGACACAGGAGGGCTATGATCAAATGGGAAATGTTGATGTGTGTATGTGTGCATGTGTACAGCATTTGTGCCTAAGTCTACCAAGAGGTAGGAAAGCTCAGAAGAGGTGACAGCTGAGCTACATCTTGAAAAGTGCCTAGGAGAGTGTCTTATGGGTAAGGAGGGAAAAACATCACATAAGAGAGAAGTAAAGAGAGGTATAAAGTCACAGAGGTTGAGAAAGCCCTCCCAGTTGAGGGACAGTGATGTTCAATGCAGCTGGATTATAACATGCAAGGGGGAGGATATAGTGGTGTAATGTATGTAAATTTGTGACATTTCTCCTGGGAGACCTGAATGATTCTGCAGGAGCATCCTCCAGGACTGGTTTAGAGGTACTAGCTGGACCATGTGACCATTTAGTTTCCAGAAGGGTGATTTAGGAGAGCAGAATGGTATGTTAACCCAGATTATGGCTCAGATTCTGGAGGAGACTACCAGTAATCACATCCTAGCTATGCCCATTTCCAGCTTTGTGACCTCAGGCATGTTACTTACTCATCTGTAAAATGGGAATACTCACAGTATCTTATACTTATTGTGAGATTAAATGAGTTCATTATTTTTAAAGCATTTTGCATGAATTTGGCAAAGAGTAAGCATTATCTGAAAGCTTGGTTAATAAAATAGTGGTTGCAACAATTAACACACCAGCTCTTTACCAAGAAAACCTATTCTGGATTCCAGGCCTAGAGGGACCTGTTTTTTACAAAAAGATAATCAAGAAATCTCTGAAGTCTCTGACTCTAGAATCTTAATCCAATTACTTGCTCCAGGGAAGAATTCTAGTCTTGACCCAGATAGTAATTGAATTGAGCCTTATATAACAAATTATGGGGTTCCTCTCAAAGATGGTAAGTATCAGGCTCTCCAACAGAAACTGAATGTCAGTCTCTTGGTTTCTGTTAGTGGAGAGATGCAAAGAAAGGCAGCAGACAGATGATTTTCAAGCAAAGCCAAGAGATTTTTTCCCCAAAGGGTTCTTTGAAAAACAATTATTCCTTTTTATAGGTTCTCCAGAAAAAAACACAAGGTTATTAAGAACACCTTTTAACTCACATAGCTCAGATATTTGGGGGTAACTATGGCATAATTACTAGTGATATGTCTAGGTTGCACATAAAATAAATTGTTGTATGTATATATGAACAAATGAAAAATAAACTACAATATTCCTTATAATTGCAAAAACATTTAAACATTTACAGGAACATTTTGCATTGTACTTTGTCTTCAATTTAAGCCTGTGTGACATAAGGGTCATCAAACTTCATTTATGCAAGTAGAAATATAGGAGCAGGTGGGACAATTGCTTGCTAAATGTTTTCTGATTTATATTGCTAAGTACTGACCTCTATTCAATATAATGAAAAAGAAAATATGCCAATTTCATCATTATAAGATAAGCACATATATACATGTAGTCAGTGGACAACACTGACTTTTAAATTAAATCATACTATTCAATATGTCAGGAACAATGTTTATTAAAAATTGATAATTATAGTTAATAATTTTAGAATAAAAATCTCTTACAAATGTTTACAACCCATACACTTAACATTCCTTTAAAATGCAAGTTAATCTGAATGTTTCGGCATATATGTCTCTCATTATACCATCTCCCCTGCCTAAATGTAACTTTAGCTATAAAAATAATCCATGAGAAAACCTGGATAAAAATATAACTTGCATGTAACTTGGGCTAGATGAAAACCATGAAACTCTATTACCTTTATATATGACATCTGGAGAAATAAATGCATCAGAAAATATTTCATTTAGTTAACTAATAAATTGTCTTTTGAAGAAAATTAAAAAGTCAGGGGAAAAAAAAAGAAAAATCCTCCATAAAAGAGACTAACAAAGGGCTTTTGATGTGACAAATTATATAATCTTTCAATATAGCTATGCTCCCTGGTGAAACTTCTAAAAGGTTCAGTTTAAAATTTTTTAGAAGTTCGTTTCATGTAAGCATCACCACATACACCTTAATGATCCATTAAGGATCCTCCATTACAGCTTAAAGGGTTTTGAGTTAAACACTAAGAGTATCATGGCCTAATTTACAAAAAAATACACAGCTCAATTTCATTTGATGTAACTCTGTAGGAATATATTATCCACAGAACATTTGCTGCATTAAGGCAAGCATTAATACAATGCCTTCAGACCAGTTTGGATGCTTGTGATCCTACTAGACCAAAGTCCATCTGTCTTAAGATTTTGAAAAGTTAGTCAATTCCCATTATTCACATATGGGATCTGCATATATAAAGTGGGCATTGAGATCTAAACTATCTCTGTGTTTTCATAAAGACTTTCCACCACCAAGCCAACCCACTTTCCTGGCCCACACCTCCAAGAATTTCTGTCTTAGGTGTTACTGAGACTAAGAATTTCAGGGTTTAAAGTATGAAGCGTTGGAATTTTCTCCTAGTTATCGTGCTCTCATATGTATCCTGCTCCCACTCATAGTCAAGTGTCCTGGAAACACCTTTAGACCAGAATAAGTAGTGTGTGCATTCTTGGAATGAAAACTAATAGCTGCAAGTCCTTGAGAATGTCCTGGACTCAAAACAGTGAGCATGCCCTCAGAATGTTCTGCCACATGAGCCCCTGAAGTCTGTTCAAAGCTAATAGTGCAAAAATATCCCCAGGAGATCTTGAACAAGTGCCATGTTGAGAGAGAGAAACATTTGATACTCAAGAGGGCAAAGCAAAAGGTGCATGTCTTGAAGCTATTTATTTCTTGAGGGAATTTTAGACAGCTTTCTTCTGGAAAGCAGAGTTCTTTCACATTGGTCCTCTTTATTTCCACTGTTACCAGAAATCACCAAACTCTGTTAGGTAAGTGGAAAAAAAGCCAAGAACCCAACTGGTTTGAAAGAAGTCAAGAGTGATCAGAAAAGGCGATATGGAACAAGTAGGACATGAGCATTCATCTTCAGGATTTTATGTAAGTGCAGAGGCGTGAAGGAAGGCATTCTATGTATGTGATAGAAGGGTGAACAAATCATAAAGACAGGAGTTGCTGTGGAGTATTTAAGGAATAGTAAGAACACCTGCTTCACTGTGTGGAAAATCCGTGTTGGGGATAATGAGGTCGGTGGAGGTCAGATAGTAAAGGCTCTTAAATATTAGCCTAAGAGAATTGAAATTTATCATACAGAAATTAGAAATTATTAAAGGCTTTGAGATCATGAAAACCACATTTTAGGAAGGCTGATCTGATGAAGATGTGCAAAAGAGATTTGGAGGAACAGGGTGAATCATGAAAAACTGGAAAATCGGAAATATCAATATGACCTAAGCCAAACCACTCTCTTTAACTCTATATGTTGACTTAATCTCAGAGTGTGGAACCCAAGCAGGTGAAAAATAAACGACTTCTCTCATCCAATGTCACTCTGTCCCCACTCCCTAATGCTATTTCAATCCATCCCCTAGAACAAGCACCTGGGGAGAATCCCAAGTCCAGTTCTGTGCTCCTCCTCTCATTCACTTACTGGAGACGTGTAACTAGATAAGGAAAAGCCTTTCCTTTTAAGGGAACTGGATTCTGCTTAGCTGATAAGGGCCCTTCGAGATTAGTAAATTTCCACCTGGGATATGGCCAACTAAATATACCTGAATTGCCCTGAATAAAAGGTCTCAGTCTACAGAGGCTCCTTATCAAAGCCTCTAATCTTTCTGAGTATTCTTTATGCTATTCCCAGTCCTACTGAAGTTTTCTTCCACCGGCCTGTTAAGTTTAGGTCCAGAGTGCTGCCTAATACCACATCAGACTTGCCAGCCTCATTCTAACCCTCTTTCCAACAAGACTTGTGCTGACTTTGCCTTGCTTGACTTTGGTTTGTCTCTCTAGCACTGTGGGGTCTCAGGGGCCACAGTGGCTCTGACCCACTTTCCCATAGAGATGCTGTCACCTAAAAAAATTGCAGCTATCCAGTCATAAGGTGAGAAGAGCTGGAACACATTAACAGCATAGGAAGGAAAAAGGAAGCATCAAATAAAGCATGCATTATTTCTCCTATAAGAAAAGTGGAATTGATAAAGCAATGCAAAAGAAGATATCATAGGTTTTGAGGAACTTTGTTCCTAGTATGGATGATAACTCAATAAGTAGTTCTTTTAAAGGAAAATGGCTTATATAAATCAAAGCAAGATTTTAGTCTAAATGGAGCTTATGCATTGTCATTGGCCAAAAACCTTCCAAATTATGGCCATATTAATACTTTCATAGAACCTCTTTCACAGTGTTCCTGAGTCTTAAGTTCAAGGTCATGTCTGACCAGGATTAGTAAAGTACCATTCACTACACATCCCTGATCCAAGCCTGGGGTAATGTCTGTGTCAAACCACTTGTCACCATCTGTATTGCTATCCCCTTCAATCATACAGGGCTTCCTGCAGCATCTACTCCCTTCATCAACCACTGCTCACCTCTCAACTACTCTCCCAGCCAGAAGGATCCTTTGAAGTCATTGAGCCATGTTACATTTGCCTTCTGTTTAAAACCCTGCAACGGTTCCCTCTTTCAGAGGAAAAACCCCAAATTCTCTAAATGGCATGCAAGGCCCTACAGATCTGTCCCCATCCTAATCTCTCCAACTTTACCTTCTAAGACTCTCCCCCTTTGCTCAGTCTGCTCCAGTCCCACAGTCTGCTGCTAGTCTTTTAAAATTCCCAGAATATCCCTGGCTGGTGTAGCTCAGTGGATTGAACACAGACTGTGAACCAAAAGGTTGCTAGTTTGATTCCCTGTCAGGGCACATGTCTGGGTTACAGGCCAGGTCCCCAGTAGGTGCCATGAAAGAGGCAACCACACATTGGTTCTTTCCTCCTTCTCTTTCTCCCTCCCTACCCCTCTAAATAAAGCTTTAAAAAAATTCTCAGAATAGTCCTTCCCTAGAGCCTTTGCTTTAACTGTTCCTCTGCTAGGAATGCTCTTCCCCAAGATACTCTCAAGGCCATCTTCCCTCAATTGTCACTTTCTCAGTGGGCCTCTCCTGACCATGATGCTTAAAAATGAGGCACAACACTCTCACCCAGAACTCTCAGTGCCCCTGATGCATATCACCTACTTATTGTTTTCAATGTTAAATGTTGGTTTCAACATACTAGAATGTAAACTCAACAAGAAGAAGGATCTTTCTTCTGTTTTGTTCTTTAGTTCTAGTGCCTGGCATGGAATAAATATTTCTTGAATGAGTGTAAGTAAATAATAAATTAATTTTTTTTGTCAACAAGAGTTTCCTGTGTCCAGGTCTTACCCAGAAAGAAAAATTTAAGGCCAGAACTATGAGTCAAGCTACTGAGACTGTTTTCCAAAACTTTGACCTGAGAGAGCATATTGAGATGCCTCATTCAGTCACAGCACAACCAAATCTCCAGGATACCAAAATTATTCATTTTTTTCCTTTCAATAATTCACCATTGTTTTCTACATCTTTTTCTCAGAAATCTTTGAGTGAAAAGAATTTCAAGTGTTATACATTTTACTAATATTTAAAGATAAAAAGACTTGGTTCTTGTGTTCAAGGAGAACACAATCCAAGTAGGAAGACTTGAGGATGAGAATAAGTTTGGCAAGTGAAATATGGGAGAAGACTTCAAATAGAGGGAAAAGAAAGAATTAAGGCCTAGAGGTGTAAAGAGGCAGGAAGCCACTTCAAAGTCTTCTAAGCCACTTTTTTGTGTTAATTCCAATGAAGGTAGATAACTTTTGAAAAATATGTTTAAATGAACACATGTAAAGAGCATTATGATTACTTTTATTTTTGGACTGAATTGTATAATCTGTATCTTATTCTTGAGATATAAAAAACAATATAGGATATTACAGGCATTTTCTTTTTGGTTGACCATAGAGAAACTTAATACCAGCATATTGTTCACTCTTGAATGATGCTGACACTGGAAACTCCTCCTTCCTACTTTTGCTATTTCACCAAGTCCCATATTAACTCCTTCACTGATTTCATGGTCTCTACAGGGTAAAAATGAAGTGCAAGGAAGAGCGAAAATGCCAAAAAAGAGAAATCTAATAACTGCTTGAAATGTTTTTTCCTACTATCCCATTCTCCTCTACAGTGGTTCATAAGTTTGGTAGGTTTTGGACTCTTGAGAATTGATGAAAGTTGTGGACCTTCCCTCCAGAAAACTGTACATGTGCACCATTGGTCAAGGTAAAATCCAAAGAACAGAATCCACCTGGGAACTGTAGTTTTTTTAATCTTTCTACCCATTACAGTCTGGGAAGGCACACTGGAAGGAGAGAAGGAGGTAAAAAAGTATAGGAAAGGGACAAACAGAAAGAAAGCAAGCACAAAAACATCTGAACACTTGTAAATGTGCACATGTGTAAATGTGCTCATGGGCTCCAGGCTCAAAGCTTCCCCACAGAAGGAGAGATATTAAAAATGCCAGCTTGGGGTGCAAGAAAAAATGAGGAACAAAGTATTCTGCATTGAGCACCAAAAAACCCACCACAATGTAGCTATTCTTTTATGCCAACCATTCCAGCTTACAAGCCACTCTGAGAAGGCTGAACTGTAAACCACCAGAAGCCTTCAAGGTTAGAGGATATAGTCATACCACCTCAGCATCAACTTCCTCATCTGAAAAATGGTTATAATAATAAAATCCTACCTTATCCTCATCCTGGAATTGCTGTGAAAATCACAAGAGCATGTATAGAGAAGTTCAGAAGCTCTCAAGTGTTTACAAATAATGACTATTATTAGTATGTATGATTTGAGCTATAGATCTTCTTTAAGGAATCAATAGTTACTTTAGTAACCCACTTGAAAGGGAAAGTTCTTGCCTACTGAAGTACTGTACTCTAATCATTGATAGTAAAGAGTGCCTAATAAAATCAGCTGCTTCATCATAAGCCCCTAAATATTATCTGGTTGATCAGGTAGCATTTCCACTAACAGATATCAATTCAATAGAGGTGAATCAGCAATATTATTATTTTTAAGTATTTTTATTGATTATGCTATTACAGTTTTCCCAATTTTTTCTCCCTTTATCCCCCTTCTATCTCGGTCCCCCAACCCTCCAGCATTCTCCCCATCCTTAGTTCATGTCTATGGGTTGTGCATATAAGTTCTTTGGGTCCTCTGTTTCCTATACCATTTTTATCTCTCCCCATTTATTTTATGCCTACTAATTATGCTTCTTTTCCCTGTACATTTCCCACCCTATTACTGTCTTCCCCCTTCCCACTGAAATCCCTCCATGTTGTGTCCATTTCTCTGATTCTATTCCTGTTCTAGTTGTTTGCTTAGCTTTTCTTTTCATTGTTTTTCTTTCTTTTTTTTAAGCTTCATTTGTTGATAGTTGTGTTTGTTGTCATTTTACTGTTCATATTTTTTATCTTCTTTTTTCTTTGATAAGTCCCTTTAACATGTCATACAATAATGGCTTGGTAATGGTGAACTCCTTTAACTTGACCTTATGTGGGGAGTACTTTATCTGCCCTTCCATTCTAAATGAAAGCTTTTCTGGATAGAGTATTCTTGGATGTAGGTCCTTGCCTTTCATGACTTCAAATACTTCTTTCCAGCCCCTTCTTGCCTGCAAGGTTTCTTTGAAGAAATCAGCTGATAGCCTGATAGCGTTATGGGCATTCCTTTCTAGGTAACTCTTTCCTTTCCCCTTGCTTCTTTTAGGATTATCTCTTTATATTTATTCTTGGGTAACTTAATGATGATGTGCCTTCGCGTGTTCCTTTTTGGGTCCAACTTCTTTGAGACTCTCTGAGCTTCCTGGACTTCCTAGAAGTCTATTTCCTTCACCAGATTGGAGAAATTTTTCTTCATTATTTGTTCAAATAAGTTTTCATTTCTTCCTGTTGTTTTCTCTTTCTGGCAAGCCTAATTTGAATATTGGAGTGTTTCAGGTTGCCCCAGAGGTTCAGCAGTCTCTCTTCACTTTTTTGAATTCTAGTTTCTTTATTCTGTTCCTGTTGGATATTTATTTTTTTCCTTTTCTTCCAAATTGTTGCTTTGAGTCCTGGTTTCCTTCCTGTCAATGTTGATTCCCTGAATCTTTTGCTTTATTTCATTTTGGGTATCTTTCATTTGCTCTTTCATTTTTCAACCAAGCTCAATCAGGTCTGTGAGAATTTTAATTACCAGGGCTTTAAATTCTCCATCAGGTAGGGTTGACTATGTCCTCATTATTTAGTTCTGTTTCTGAGGTTATGCTCTGTTCTTTCATTTGGGCCATATTTCTTTGTCTTGGTGCACCAGTCTGGTTGTTCTGATTGATTTTTTCTTTAATTCTGTGGTTGTGTGAGTTCCATGAAGTTTGATTTTCTGGAGCTTGTGGTTTTTTATTGATTTTAGATTGGTTGTTATCCTCCTTTTGGTTGTGTGAGGAAGGAAAGGTTTCTACCTATGCCTCCATCTTAGCCAGTGAATCAGCAATATTATTATTGAACAAGCATATATAGATGTTCCAGATGTGCCAGAAGATTAAGCAAAGGAAACAGGAGCAGGTTCCGAAGTTCGCCTTCCACCAGAAATGCATGTTAAATTCAAGAGACCCCACCATAAGTCATCACCCTCCCCTCTGCACAAACTTTCTTTCACTACTTCTCATAGTAATCCTCTTTAGCCTTAACATGCTTTTTGCCTTAAGGCTTATGTTGCTTGGCATTAATACAGTTAGACTATAGCTTTCTTTTTGTTTGTTTTTATCTGGTATATCTTTCTCTATCCATTAATTTTCAATTGTTCTGCCCCTGTACTTTAGATATGTCCCTTATAAATTGCATACAGCTAGCCTGGTATTTTCATTTTGGCCTTTTAACTGTAAAGAATTTGTAATATAATCTCTTGATAATGAGTGGTAAGTTTAATGTAATTATATCTATTGTGCTATGTTTTCCATTTTTCTGTATGTTTTCTTTTCATCTTTTTTCTACTTTTTTCCCTCATGTCCTGCTTTCCATTGGTTGTATTATTTTATTTATTCCTTTTCTGTACTCAGTTTACTTGGAAATTACAAGTACTATTTCTATTCTTTTTGTGCTTGGTGTTTTAGTATTTTGACAAGCATTCCCTATTTCTGGGTGCACAAAAATAGTCAGGTAAGTTGGGATGATGGGAATGGTGGCTAGGCAAAATATGAGGGCAGAAGTGAGGTAATTCACTTCCAAGTCTGGCCATTCTCATGCTGTGTGATACTTCACTCACTTCCCCTTTCACGGTGTGTGTTGAAGCCCCTTGCTGTAGTCAGTGGTATCCCCAAATAGAAGAAGTCTGGATTGTTGAGTCATCACTTCAAAGACAGTTACCTTGTCTGGATGTATTTGTTACCTCAGCATAGCAAAAAGCATATTTAAGGTCCAAAGATAATCAGTATATCTAATCTTAGGTGATCCTAGAATGATTTAAATTCAGACACCCCATCCCTATCTTATATATTATGATTGTGCAGTAATTTCATTTCATCTTGATTTTACTACCCTTCAAATTCATTGCCATTGTTGTTGTTTTATTTCATTAATGTTTATTCGTATTTATCCACATGATTACCATTCTTTCTTCCACATCACTCCTTTCTTTTGGGTTAGATTTCTTCCTGAGGTAAGTTTATACTGATGTTTTTAATCAAGAGTTTTGCTGAGGGTAAACTACTCAGTCTTTCTTTATCTCCAAATGTTATTATTTTACCTGCCTTTGAGATATAGCTTAATTGAGCATAGAATTCTTGCTAACCATTATTTTCCTCAGCACTCTGAAAATATGATTCCAGTATATCCTGATATCTCTTTTTTGCTTGATAAGTATTCTATCAGTTTAATAGTAATTCTTTTGTAGGTGAGCTAGATCTTTATCTCTAGTTGTTGTAAAGATCTGTTTGTCTTTGATATTTTGAAATTTCATCAGGGTGTGTTTTGGTGTGGATTTATTTTATTTATTCAGCTCAGAACACATTGAAATTTCTAATCTGAAGATGTTCTGTTTGATCATTTTTTTCAAAGTTTTAATCATCAAGTCTTTAAATATTTCCCTTTCCCTTCTATCTCTTATTTCATTCTGAAATTTCTAGAAATATGTTAGACCCTCTAATTCTTTCTTCTACATCTCTAAAATTATCTTTAGTATATTTCTGTCTCAATTTTTTGTGTTGTATTCTTTTTTAAAAGTTAACTTTTGGAGAGAGAAACATCAAAATGTTGATTTGTTGTTTCACTTGTTTATGGATCATTGGTTGATTTTTATTTGTGCCTTTACCAGGGGTCAAACCCACAACCTTGGATGATCTTCTAACAAACGGAGGGTTCTAACAAACCCACATAGGATGATGTTCTAACAAACGGAGCCACCTGGCCAGGGCCTTACACTTTATTATTGATAATCTTGTTAGATTAATCTTCACTAATTCTCTCTTTATCTATTCACTGACTCTGTTTACCTTTACTTGGCCTTTATCTTACTCACTGAGATTTTTATTCTAATGACTACAATTTTTATTTCTAGAAATTCTATTTGGTTCTTTGACAAATATATCTGGACAATTTTGACAGTCTTGTTCTCATTTTGATACTTGATATCTTACTTTACACCTTTAATTGTGTTGTAGTCACTGTCTGATACTTCTAGTACTTGAGGTGCTTGGAGCCTAAGACCATTGTTAATCTTCTTTGCTGATTTCTTCAAGATGAACTGTTTTTAACAGGTTTGAGTCCCAGTTCCATAATTAAATATGCATGTTATTTTAGGTGAATTACTACATGGAGTTTCCTAGTCTGTAAAATGAAATCAAGGATTGAAGCACCTGTCTCAGAGTATTATTGCAAGTATTTAATGATGTACTGTATATAAAGGCCTTATCTTATGGACTCAGCTTCAAAAACAACTTTTGTTACTAGCATTCAGCATTGAATTCTCTCTAGTTCCTATCATAATGGTTGGCATTTAGTTTTTATTCAGTAAATGTTTGATTTTTAAAATGTAGATGAAAAACTGAAACTTAAATGAGCTATGGCAAATTTTACTATATAATTATGCAAATATTAGTACCTCTTTGGCCATAAATGACTACCTTATAAATATCTCAAGAATTCATTCATTTGTTCTCTATACAAGAACAGCCACTGTTCTAGTAATGAGATACATGCTAATGAATAATATAAAGTTCCAGCCCTCATGAGATTTGCATTCAGTGGGGAGGAACTGCTAACAAAAAATCATCTATTAGAAAAATGATGATCACAAGAAAGAAGGAAGGAAGGGAGGGAGGGGGGGAGGGAGGGAGGGAGGGAGGGAAAAGGATCATGATTAAGGTTTAGTCAGAGAATTAAACTAATGTGTTGGAAAGTAGTTAGGCTATTATGTTACACTGAGTGGACTTACTCTTTAGTGACAATGAGCTGAGACCTAAGGGGTTAAAGGGAACAGGCCATTTGAAGATGTGAATAAGAGCATCTAAGCAAATGGGACAATAAATGCAAAGGCTCTTAGGGAAGAAGCTTTGCTCTTCAAAAAAGCTCACAGGCTAGGTGTTTACAATGCAGTCAGATTAGGAGGAGGATGTCCTGAGATAAATTCTGAGAAGCAGACATGGGTCAGGTCCTTAGGACCTTGTAAACTAGGATTAGGAGTTTGGAGTTTATTCTATCAGTGCTGGGAAGCCATTGGAGAGATTTGAGCAAGAAAATGTCATCATCTGGGTTCAATTTCTGAAACATCACACTGGTTAATAGATGTTTTGAAGAATTGTTTGAAGAGATGTGGTAAAAACTAAAGCTGGGAAGTTGCACACTTTCTATATGATCTCCAATTTACTGAAAATTGCTGTTGCTGCTACTGTTCTCATACCACCACCACCACCACCAAAGTGCCAACACACAAAGTTCTGGTCTCATATGGCCACCTGGTGGCCAATATTGGAACTGTTTGATCCTATACCCTCTAAAAATACCCAGATGCCAGAAATCCCCTGAAATCTTGAAATTTCTTGGTCTCTAATCAGATTTTCCCAAGACCTACTTTTAAAGGTATCTCTAATTTGATTTATTTTTTTTGTTGTTGTTTTTGCAAGTACAAAAGCAATCAGCTCTTTTATTTCTTTACATTGTAAGTAAAACAAAGTCTGGACTAGATTTAAATGGAGTTTACAGTCTAGTTAGTGAAATTTATTATTAATCATATTATGTTTCATGGAAAAATAAGTATCAATTTATCCCTGTCCTTACAAACTACTTACAAACACTTCCAGAACAAAACTAAGGGGTAAATAGGATAATTTATTATATTAACCAAGCAGGTTGGAAATCAACCTCCTGTATATATTTTTAGTTCAGAATGTGGTCCTAAATGTGTAATAATAACATCTGGAACAGCTAGTATGTGCTGAAAGGAGTTCGCAGTTTTTTTCTTTACTTAAGAAAGTAGCAATTTGAAAGATGAGGGTTTGTTTCAAATGGGAAAGCTATTTATAACTGGCAGTTGCCAATTGTTCAAGCTAGCTCTGGCTAAGTATATATACTTTTTCATACACACATGCACACACTGGCTTTTTCACCAGTATAATGGTCAAATTAGAAAACTCTCAACTTTTTCTTGGCTAATACAAAGGAGCTCTTTTATATTAATTTTAAAATATGACACCAGGGCCACCAATCCCCTTGCAGAGGATTTTTCACTTGCAATAATGTCATTAATTGCAATGATATAAGGATACCCTACTTCATTACACTGATATTCTCTTGTCCTTCAAATTGAAAGATCTTAAAAGCAATGTTTACTCACTCAATTTTACTCAGGAAATTTTGACACATTATAGCAAGACTCTTAAAAAATTATCTGCTGAGCATAAAGATAATTATGCTTCTTGGTGCGGTTGAAACCGTGAATTTTTACCCTAGGCATAATTAGATTGACTCTTACTTTGGGGATTGTTTTGATGGCCCATCCACATCAAAGTAAAATCTGGATAAGAAGTGGCAAAATTCACTTTTCAAATTCATTTGAAAATTAATCAGAGTGTGATTTTTTCAGTAGCTGTTAGTGGACTATAATAAGACAGGCCTGTTAAAAAACACTGTGTTCTCGGTAAAGATCTTCTTCCCAGCCCAGACTTATTGCTGAATTATCCCAAAATACCTCGTCTCATGGGCACACTCTACATGAAATGAGTTAGGGGTCTTAGCCCTTTTCTAAGCAGAGAGTTGTCACAGAATCTTTCACTACTGTCGACAGCAATTAACACTAATTGGTACCCTGGGCAGCAGTCGAACAGAATGGTCAGTGATGGAGTGAGCAAGCAGAAAAAACTACCCTTTCACCTTTGGAAGTGAACTTATTGGTTCTATGTTAAGCTGCTCTGTTCCTGCTATCTCTATTAGGCCAAGGAGGAATTTATTCCCTAAGGCTGTCTAACAAGAATATTAGGGAAGGTCAGTTCACTGAGTGGGCAAAAACAAAGCTGCTGAGTTATGACATTGAACAGCCATAAATAGGACTCCCCATCTTTACCCCATTCTACCTCACCCCTTCACATCTCTCCCTCTCACTTTCAGTTTCTTCCCATAATATTAAAAATCCAATCAAGGCGAGTGTTCTGTCAGCATTTTTCTCTCCCTTGCCACAGAGCCCACACTGTTTATATTCATTACTGTGTCACTCAGTGGCTGGGAAGAAATGTTGTCATTTGTCTTAGCTTTGCATCTCTATATATTAATCCTACCTACTTCGTGAAACATGAGAGTGTTGGTGTAAAAATAAGTAAAATAAGACCTATGCAAAACTTTTATTTTTGTAGAATATTAATTCTACTAAGTGCCCATGTGTCTGACATTCTGACATCTTTGCCTTCGCTACTTTAAATCAACAGTTTGAGAAATCCTTCAGAGAACTGTCAGGGAACAATTAATAATCCGTTCCTTTACTACAAGGAGCCACCATATGACTTGGCATCACTCACAAGACAACAGAAAGCAAAATAATGTTGGCATTCTGCCATCTTGCAAAACTTGCTCCTCCCTTTCACTTAACTCAGATACCAGCACTTTTCTGAAGGCCTAGCAGGGAGAAACAGAAACAGAAGTGGGCATTTGATAAACAAAATCACAACAAATAAACTAGAGCATCTAAGAACAATAAGACTGAAACTAAACAAAACCTATTCACTTTCCACCTTTGCATTACTTAGAAAATACTTTTTATGTCAGTTGTTAAACATTCACTTGGGAGAAATGAACTAAGAGATGGCTGGCCTAGAAATAATTCAGCCTTGCAGAGATGGCTGAGCCCAGACATTAGCCAAAGGCAAGAGGGACCCTCCAGGACCATTTATAACTAGGTCAATATGTCAACTGGTGCTGCCCTCCACTTATGCACATTTTTGTTGGAACTGAAAGATTAGCCCAGAAACAAAACTGCCAGAAGTAGTGTGTAAGAAGATAAATGTGTTCTGCTTAGTCTTCATTTCCCTTCCTAGAAGGAATTCCAATGAAGGCAATGAGGTATCTGACCTGGACATCTTTTCATTCTCAATGACTGGCAAAACATCTGACAATTGCTAATGTTCAACGCTGTTTGCAATATGACAAAAGATAAATAACCAAATGGTCAGTTACAGGCTAGTAAAGGAATAGAATTTATAGCAACTAACTGAGTTCATTCCATGCAGCCAAACTGATGCTCTTGGCTAAAGTCCAAAATTAAAGTGCCTGAAGCCAAATGAAAAATGTGTAACACAAGCTAGGGAGGTGACATTCTTTCATTTACTCAAATCACCAAACATTTATTGACACCTATGATTTTTCAGACCCTGTGCTAGGCAGTTGCGCACAAAAAATTAAAAAAAAAAAAAAAAAAAAAAAAACCCAGACTCTCTCTCAGCTCGAGTTCAAGTTTAGTTGAGAGGGTAGAGTTGAGAACAATAATGACAAAGCAATGTGAAATTACGGTCCAGGCTACATCAGGAGAGGGGAGTTTACAGTGGAGGGATATCTGAGGTGGGTCGTTTTAGAGTGAGCAGGAAATGAAAATGAGAACAGGGTTCCAGTTTGAGAGAGCAGACAGAAGAGCAAGGAATAGCCTGCAAGAGAGCATTGTGACCTTGGAAAAGAGTAAGTAGTTCAGTAACAGCTTTATAAGAGAAA
>PVKM010031315.1:0-16872 GCA_004027735.1 Carollia perspicillata | reverse complement strand
GTAAGGGAATTTTATATAAATAGTTTCAGACTGCATATGGGTTACAGGGTTCATATCTATAAAGATTTCTTCCTTCTTTACCAGTGGAAATCAATATTTTAAATTTGTCTCCTCCTATGTTTTGGGATGTAGAAGAAATCAAGCGGAGGATGATAAGGAGAAATTAAAGATGGTTTAGGGAAATTAAGATACCCTATCTAAAAGGTTAGAAAATGAGTTGAACAAAACTAAAAGAACATCTGACTGAGCCTTGGGCCAAAAAGCATTGATAACTCCATATTAAATTATGTGAAGAATTGTTTGAAGAAGGACCCAGGACACATTTTCTACCTCTACATGAATTGCAAAAATAAGTGCTACACTTAATGGTAGGAAGATTTCCCTTAGAATGAGAATTAACCACTTAAGCATGAGAATCCCTCATGAGAGAAACAAGCCAAGGAAACATGCATGGGCGTGTTACTAGTGTTCTCTCAGGCTGTAAAAATTTAAACATCCTCAGGTTACCTTAGAAAGAGGATTTTACTCTTAAGATTCCTGGCACAGAAAAAAAGAGAAATCCTTGAAAAGCTAGGATCCCCAGATAAAAAGCATGCACAAAATATAGGCATGGGTTATGATTGGGAAGTACTTCTGACAGTGAAACAGCAGGGGCCCTCACAGCTGCTGTCACAGAAGAAAGACACCAAAGAACCTTATTCTTCCCTGAGATATTATAGCAATTTAACTATTCTCTACCCCTACTTTTGTTTTGCAGCAAACTGTCTGTTTACCAATTAAGACACTGGCCAGCCCTTGAGGCAGATCCCCAGCATTAGTCACATAAGGCAAGCCAAGTTCAGGAGCACATATGGTCCACTTTCCTCAGAAGGAGTGTGGCATTACAGGCACTCAAAGCAAAAGCTTCTCTCTAATGTACATTCAGAATATTATACTTAGAGATCTTCAAAAATAGGACTGCCAACGAATATCCTTGGGTAAATTAGATGGCTTCCAAAAGGAAGAAAGAGTATGTCACTATTTGAATCCCTCTCAACTTCAGCTCAATAATGATGAGGTTGAAGTAGAAAGTTGGTGTCACAAAGGAATTGTATTGAAAGATTTCCACTGAGAGTTGTTTTTTAATAACTATGTACATTTACTCCTATGTTGTAAAGAGATACATGCCCTATGGGGAATAGAATCAAACATTTTATAACTGAAAACGAATTTTGAAGTTATCCAGACAATCTGTTTCTTTGCAGACTAACAAATTAAGTCCCAGAAAATATGCTAAATATGTCTAATGATAAATAAGAATTCATGATCAAGTCAGGTGTTTTTTATTCATTCATTTTAAAAAAAAAAAAACCTTTCTTCAGAACTTACTGCATGTGAGAAACTATAGATAAAATACAACCTCTGTTTTTAGAAAAATTTTTGATTTATAATCACACAAAGACATGGGCTCTATAGCTATAGTGTGTGGGTTGGAATCCTAGCACTCCTATTTATTTGCACAGACCTTTGGAAATGTACGTATTCTCTCTACTTTTTGGTGTTCTAATCTGTACAATAAGGACAATGACATATGTCGTACTTCATGGTTACTGTGAAGTTAAATGAAATATTAATGCAAGTACTTAGTACAGAGCCTGTGAGGAAGTAGAAAATCAGTAAATGTGACCTACTAGTTTAGTTTACTGTGTATTCTCCTATACTTGCCTTCAATGGTAAAAGTTTAAGAAATAAACACACACACACACACACACACACACACACACAAAAGGGCAGTGGTAATAATGATAATAATAATTTACATATGTTGACCATTATGTGAAAAAGAATGGGTAAAGAGATTGAATGCAGACCAATGTCTGGCGCCCTGGAGGCATCAATGATAATACAGAGTTTATCATGCCAAAGGCCTGAAGAGACTGAAGGATTATGAGATATAGTCAGAAAGGCTCAGTAACATGCAAAGAAGGAGCAATGCGTAGTATGTGAAGGGAAGGGAAATGTCCTACCTTTATATGAAACATTATGATTTGATTGGCATAACTGTGGTAGCCACAGTCCTGAGTGAAAATCATACTTGGCTGTTTGAGTCTTGACAAGTGACTGAACTCTTTAAGCCTCGGTTGCCTATGTATAAAATGAGAATATTAAAAGTAACTTTCTTAGATTTTGGATAGCTTAACAAAATATAAGTAAAAATACTTAGTGTAATATCCAGCACAAGAGATGAATTTAATATATGTTAATCAACTCAACCTACCCTGTCTTAAAAAAAGAGAGAAAGAGAGGTTAGTAAGAATAGCCCTTTGAATTTATGATAGCTTTGGCTCAGGTTCAGGTGTTAAAGATCTGGCCATTTCTCTACCTACAGACAATACCTAGTTACTCTGACTGAGCTGTGTACATAAAAGAAAACAAGTATGTGTTATTTGACCAGTTAGAAAAATATCTCCCTCCCCTGCATAAAATGAATTGTCCACATTGTCTGCTGGATTTCTTGCATAATGACTTCTTTCAGTGATCAGGAAAACTATCAAAAGAGAAAAGTAAAATTTGCAGGATACTCACAATGTTAAAAAAGAAAATTGGGCCAACACAATTGCAGCAAATTTAAAAATCAAAGAGGGCAATTATAAAGGAGCCCTGTAAATTCGATGTCCCCCGTCTGAGCTTCCCAGACATGCAAAGTACTGCCTTATGTTTATCCCCTACTGAAGAGATGTTATCCAGTGTATTTGAATGAAGGTTTTTAACTACCCTTATAAAGGAATATTTTTAAATACTGCATGTTCTGGATCAAAAGTTAAGAAATTAGATAACTATTAAGTTTAAAGGTCAAATAAGAGATAAAATCATGACTATACGATTTCTAAGTATCTTTAGCTTCCAAGATTGTCTTTAAAAGCACTCATTTCCTCCTAAGTGATTATCAGTAAAAGCTTTGAAATTTAAAAAAATGAATAAATAAGTTAGAACAAAAATATATTAGTGCTTATTTTAGAAACACCAAGAAGGAGGAACTAAGTAATTCATCCTGATTTCTGAGATGTTAAGATGTACGTGAAAAATTAGAATTAATGAAATAGAGTGTTTGAAAACCACCAGACTCTTTGTTTGATACATAGTATATTCTGTACTCCCTGCTCAAACTGAATTATATTTCATAAGGTATTTGGAGAAAACAGGTCTTCAGTTGCAATTTTCAGGGAGAAAAATGCAAGCAGGCTGAGTATAGCATCAGAATCAAGGAAACTGAGACCTTGACTTTAGAAGTATCTCTAAAGAGTAGAGTAATATAGTTTCTTTCAACCCATGTGTGATGGTTCACTAATATCTATGAATGAAAACAACATATACATACATGCATACATGTATACACGCACACAAACTTTAACTACAGAATTAATATAGTTCCAGGGGCCTAGCATAAAACTCAAGACTTCTTGTTTGAGCTCTGGCTGGTGTAGCTCAGTGGAATGAGCACAGGCCTGTGAGCTAAAGGGTCACCAAGTTCTATTCCATTCAGGGCACATACTTGGGTTGCATGCGGGCCAGGTACCCAAGTAGGGGACTCAGAAGAGGGAACCACACATTGATGTTTCTCTCCCTCTCTTTCTCCCTTCCTGTCCCACTCTCTAAAAATAAATAAAATATTTAATTTTTTAAAAAATATTTCTTGCTTGAAAGAATAAGAATCACATTCAAAAAGTTGGGCTAAGATTTAGGGGGTTAGTAGAGATATTAGTAAACTATTCAGAATTTAAAAACAATGAGACTTTGGAGGTATGCATGATTTTATTTTACTTAGTGTTGCTTTCATATGGTAACTAGAGATGGAAGTTTCCTTGGAAAACTCTAAGAGTAGACAGAGCTACAAGAGTCTTGGAGATTCATTCTCTGGCTTGCACAGGAATTTAATTTCTAGGTGAAGATTTACAGACCCATGTGCACTTGTAATTATTAATGGGAGTATTTCTATATTGTTCCTTTTGAATTTATGATGGCATTAGGCAGCTGCTTTGAGTGTTAAAGGTTTGGACATTTCTTTATCTAGACACACTACTAAATTTCCTGACAGGTCCAGATGCACATCTCTCTTATATTAATATTAATCTTAACTGGGCTGTGTTGATGATGAACTCTATATGATTTAAAACACGGAGTTGGAGCCACCTACCTCTGAGTCTTTAGAAATTCTAGAGCTGTACAGCCCTCTCTTGTCAAGGTAGCCTGGGTGAAAAGAGCCCCACTCTTATTTTATCTTCCTGGGAGATAAATCTTAATTATTAGAAAGAACATTGCCATCAGAAATTTATTGCCAAAGCATATAAAATGCTCAATATAAAATTTAGAAAAACCAAGGGTTCTGGAGGCATATGTTAACTGCTAATTTAAGGGAAGAAAATACATTGCGTCATCTGGAAAATGATAAGTATTAAAAATTGTCCTTTATTTAAAAAATCATCAGTATTCTACAGTTCAATCTACCATCCAATTAAAAAATGAGGAAAGGACCTGCGTAGACATTTCTCCAAAGAGGACATACAGATGTCCAGTAGACATACGAAAAGATGTTCAATGTCGCTAATCATCAGAAAGATGCAAATTAAAATCCTCATAATTTTGCTTTCTTTGAAATATAATGCTTTCAAAGTGACACAAACCCAATCTTCTAGGTGTGAAGTGCAGTTAAAGAAATGAAAACAAACCTTATGTTGAGAGAACATTAGGAAACGTTCTGTCTTTGGGAACCAGGAATATTTTCATAAGGAAAAGGGGGAAAAGAACACACATTTTCAGGAAATATTAATAAAATTGCTACCCAAAGTAGATGAACACAATGTCTCAGAAGAGCGGTTTGAGATGGTTGAAAATTGGATCTTAGTACAAGATGTGTAAAATGATGTGGTATGAATGACTAGTTATTTAATAATGGAGACAGTTTGGCTTCTGGCAATGACTGAGATAAAGAGGAAAATGAAAATGGGATTAGTTTGGGGAGTTTCTATGTATAAAGTGAGCCACAGTACCTTATGCTATGGATATGGTTCAATAAACTTTCCTTAGAAGCATGACGTACAGTGGGACCATATATCTCCCTCAAGATCGAAGGTCCTAAGAACTTAGCTCCTTGCATTTTAATATCATACAAAAGCACTAACTGACAGGTAGAGTTATCTATATGTTTTCTAGTCAGCATTTTGATTTCTCAAGGAGAAAATATTGCATAGAGTATACAAGTTTAATTTGTAGGCTTGGACATATCTGGTTTCAAATCCTGGTTTTTGTTCTCTTTTCTGTGTTTTGCTACTAACTATACAAACGTAAGCAAGTTGTTTGAACTCTCCAAGTCTCATTTTCTTTTATAAAATAAAGACATTAATTGTATGTATGTATGTATATATATATATATACATGATCCTTGTGTATATATATATGTATATATATATGATTCTTCTGAAGATTAAATGAACTAATTCACTCAAAGAAACACATAGCAAAGTGTCTTGTACATTACAACAATAATACTAAGACTATTATTATTATAATCTCCTTAAACTCAAAAGAGCAAATTCTGAATTCTCTTATTCATTTCAATCTTTGTCATTCTAGACTTTAAAAATACATTGATTTTTTTTTTCTATTAGGAATGAGTTTGATGGATAAAGTAATTTAGTCTCTCCTTTGGCCCCCAGGAGGCCTATGATTAATATCAGTCTTTCTGCAACAAGAAAATTATTCATTCTGAATCCATCTTCTATCATCTTTCCTAGTTTGCCTGACTCCATCTCCAGCTGCTTTGAAACCTGTGATGACTTGTGGCACTATTTTCATTATCATACGTTTTAGCTAAAAATAAATTCAATATAATCTCTATACCAGAAATTATTTGAGTTGTAGAAATGAACATCATTCATTGGTGACTCGATTATAAATCAGATATTTGGAAAGAGAAATATATCTCCTGAAATCAAAAGGTCTGCTGTTTTCAACACAGTTGATCAGTTATAAATTTCTTTTAAAAATAGTGACTCCATGACCATTTTCCATAGTTTAAATTTGATATTGCTGAGCATATCTAAAATTCTATAAGACCAAAGGTAGCAGATCTCTTTGTTCACCAGTAAAGCCCTGGAGAGATATACCTATCTATATCTATACCTATTTTTATATCTATATATCATCTATATGTACTTATATCATCTATATTTATTTATTTCTACATAATTTATATCTATATCACTCATCCATCTCCCTTGCTCTATTTCTTTATATCTACCTATACTTACATCCATGTGTATATGAGTCTGTCTAGAAGGTATCCAGCCACATAATATGAAAAATAGAGACATTTATTGAAGAAGATGTAAGACACAAGAAACATTCTACATAAGACAATGATGCCTCAGTCCCCCTCAAAGTAGGCATCTTAGGACCTCATACAATTCTCCCAATAGCCATCACTGCCCCATTATATTTTCTTGAATCTTATCCATAGTCTGAAATCTCTTCTCTTTTTCAGTTTTGGGAAAAGCCAGAAATTGCAGGGCACCAAGTCTGGGATGTAGGGGGACTGAGTCACCTGGGTGAATTGATATTTCACCAAAAAAAACATGCACAAAACATGATGTATGAGTGGGCACATTGTCATGATGAAGCTGCCAATCACCAGTTGCCCATAGGTATGGCCTTCTGAAAAATCCAAATAGTTTCTTCAGAGGAATGTTCAAGCTCAACACAAAATTGGATGCAGATTCATTGCTCTACCTGCCCCCTCAACAGCATCTACCACCCCATGGACTAGTACAGTGAAGTCCTCACTGTTCACACGTGCACCTTTCAGTCCATCCTCCTTGACTACCAGGTTACATTGGTGCCTTGCAAACCATTCTCATTATACTAACAATGGTTGGGCTTTTTTCAAGACAGACCTCATATATTCATCTCTAGTCTACATCTACATCTATGGTAAACTTATGTCAAACAATTCATTTAAAAAGGCCGACATCCGGTGAAGTAAGTTTGATCAGATAAAAACTTGATTTTGTGTTTGTCAGCATTTTTTTCCTTTTGTTCCTTCGTGTCAGATGCCCACACTCCATCTCTTTAATTTCAATCACTGGTTTTGTATTAGCTTGGCCAAAAAGTCCATGTTTATTCTCATAAAATAAAAGGCACATTTTTCATTATCACCGATACCTTTATTGATTTGGATATTTTGAGTATGTTGGCTACCTCCCTCATGGTATAATGTTGATTGATCTCAATTAATGTCTCAATCTGATCGCTATTAACTTCAGTTGGTCTACTCAACTGTGGAGCATTGTCCACAAGAAATCTTCAGCACGAAACTTTGCAAACCACTTTTGACACATTCAGTCAGTCACAGCACTTTCTCCATACACGGTGCTAATCCTTTGTGTGTGTGTGTGTGTGTGTGTGTGTGTGTGTGTGTTTCAGTTGCATTTCTTTTCTTTCTTAAAACTAAATCATTATATGCCAAAAATGTTGTATATTTTCTTCCATATTCAATATTACAATGGCTACACAAATACTCACCAATTTTGATAAGTTTTTTTTTAATGTTCACTGATATGAGAGCTGTTACAATACAATCTAACAAAATTGTTTTGAATGAAGTTCAAGACAACTAAGCACTACTAGAGCCACCTTACGGAGAAAGCTAAATCAACTTTTTGGCCAGCCCGATATACCGAAAGACTTTCAGTGATCAATTTGTAATGCTAAGATATCTAAACATGTCAAATAACACATACTCTTATAACTAGTAATTAGAATTTATTTATATTTAAAATTATCGAAATAAGCAAAAGAGTATAAATACTCTCAAAATTGCATTTTGATGAAAGCTATTTTACTTTCCTTGTTTTGGAAATGTGTAAGCAGAACTGTTCTTACTAAAAGCAGGAGTCTCCTTTTATTTCTTGTTCTGAGCAATACTAAATGAGACATTTAGTATCTTCAGTATCACTATACTGTTCTTTATACCAAATGGCCAATGGTGCCTATCCCATCAGATAATTATATGACTCTGTTTGGAGAATGGATACACATATTTTGCAAACCATGAACCACCAGAAAGTTACACATTTTCACTTTATTCTTTAAAGTCCTATTTATGGTTGTAAGACTACATTTATAGGTATGTGGTAGATTTAGGCAAGGTTAAATGATTTCTGATCATCAAATGTAACTGATGATCCCGAACAGAGTAATATGAAAGTTTAAAAAGGTCTATCTTTCTAAGATACCCTGTTTGATTTCAGAGGCTGATTAGGCTACAAAGGTCACACAATGTCAAATATATCTCCTAAGGCCAATTTAACAAAGAAAAGATACACCCTAATCAGGAAACAGGAATAGCGATTTCTCCTGCAGACCATGGAAACTGTCAACGTAAAACAGACGGAAAACAGGAACGTGTCCAGGTATGGCACAGTTTTGACAAGATATTAAATTTTATATCTCCTTAAATCATTGTCAATATTCTCTCTGGAAAATGTAAGCCTGGAGACAACTTATACCTTGTAATATATGTGCTCTGGAAAGTAGTCTGTCCCAGTGAGGAGAGTCCAAAAATTGGGTGTAAATCAATGTGTCTGCCACTTAACATTGAGAAAAGTGGCAAGGATCTACACAGATCTTCATGCCATTTATTGGTTTACATATTTTAAATTTTGAACCAATTTAACAGATTTTGAAGAAAAAGTGATAAAGTTTTATCCTCCTAACTTGACACAAAATTTTTACAATGAGTATCACATAAAACATATGTAAGCATACATGTCTGTTTTTTACTTAATTGAAAGTAGGCAAAATATGACTAATAAATTGTTATTGCACATGTCTGAGTGTTCTGTTAATAAGCCCATAATATTTTAAGTAAAACTATAAAAGCACACACACATAACAAATAATAATATGTTTATTCCATAGCATTTATCTTTTCAATTTCTTGAGCAAAATCTTTAATGGTGTTTTTATAAGTAATACTTTGCACATAATTTATGTTCTACTGATATTAACTCAAAATTAGAGAACCTTCATTGACTTTTTAAATCTTTAGATAGTGGCCCTGGCTAGTGTAGCTCACTGGATTGAGCACAAACCTGAGAATCAAAGGGTTGCTGGTTCGATTCCCAATCAGGGTACATGCCTGGGTTGTGGGCCAGGTCCCCAGTGTGGGGTGAATGAAAGGCAACCACACATTCATGTTTCTCTCCTTCTCTTTCTCCTTCCCTTCCCCTCTCTCTAAAAATAAATAAATAAAATAAAAAACATAAGTCTTTACAGTTATTTTTAAAACTAACTTCAATGTAGGGAAACTTATAATTGCAATTGTAAGCAATAAATTTATAAATGAATAAATAATTATCTTATTATTATGTTTAAATGTTATTATAACTTACCTATAATTAACTATCATTACCACAGGAAATATTATAAAATATTTCAACTGATCATTCATATCACTATTATTAATATATTATCATTTTTACCACACCTTAAGGTATTCTTTAGAGACTTACAGTATTTTAAGAGTTACTTCTCTTTCAACATATTAATATTGATATATTACAACAAAAAATAAAAACAGGAAAAAGTTAACATATTTAATTCTCTCCTTGATTAAGATCAGCAGTTAATTTCAGGATTTTTTGTGGTTTTGCTTCAAAGTTATGCAAATGCTTTTGTTTCCTTGCACTGAGTTTTTTATACTTGTTTGAAATAGTTTTTTGTTGCATATTTCACATGTAGCTCCTTTTGATTTAGAACACAAATTTTTCCTCTAAATACTTGAAAATTTCTTTAAACATAATATATCTGTTTGGATTTTTTTGTTAGGCATTTGAAAGTTTTTTTTTGCACCACAAACAAACAAAAAACAGTTCTATGGGTAGGAAAAATTCAAAACAAAATTTATTTTTTCTGTTAACCATGGTTTATTCTTAATCTGGGGAATCTTTAATTGCTTTGCTGTGTTCCTCTCTACAACTTATATTTTCTCTGAATTTAATTAAATTTCATCAAAGAAAACATTTGGTCAGCATTTCCACCATGTCAAATTTTAAATGTGTTTCGAAAATATGTTCCATTTTTAGAGATATCCAGAAAATCTCATACATAAACTTTGAACTGTTTCAGATGATGTCATCATTACTGGCACAGTAGAAGTGCTGTCTCTAGTAAAGTAATTCAAACTGTGAGCCATTCATAACCAGAGTGCTTTATGGACTTTGGACAAAAAGTCTTATGTGCCTTTTTCCTTATCATGTCATTTGATTTCCTTATCATGTCATATCATATGATTATTATTAGGGAAATCATATGATATGATAATATGATTACCATATTAAGAAAATGATAATCATATTATCATCATTATCATATTTTACCCTCAATAATCTTTTAAATTATTTTTAAAAACTAAAATATTTGTATTTATTTTCAAAATGTAATTAAATAATGTTAAATGTTTTAATCCAAAATATTGTGATTCTAGTGTTCAATTACCATGTAGCTCCCAATGTAAAAACTGGCATAATGCTTCTCACATATCATGTCTAGACATACTTACACACATACAACCTTAAAAATAACAGAATTGTTTAATATTGCAAATGTTCTTCACCATCATGTGCTTATGGTGCTAATGTTTGTGAAACTTTATTACCACAAATTAAAACCTAAAGAGAAACAACAATGTGGGTGCTTAGTCACATTGGAAAATGTTACTTCACTTGAAATAACCAATTTATTCATTTATCTGTGCTGACAAGTTAATCAATTTGCATTGACCTAAAAGCTTCTGCTACTTAAATCCTTACCGTATCCCAAAACATTTCCATGAGGCATGGAGAGTCAGAAGTTTGTGAGACCCTCAAAAAACAGGATTTCTCTTGGTCAATGTCCATTTCAATATCCACCATGTTCAAAACCCTAAACGGGGTGGACCCATGTGGATGGTGTGTATGATGAGTAATCATTCTGAAGAGTGACATTCAGAATTAAGAATCAGGCTACATTTGTAGTCATACATACCCTTGGTTAGAATATTCCATTCAGACCAGTCTCTCTCTCTTGTTTTTAATTCCAAGCTTGTCACCACCTTGCCAAGATGATAACATAACATTAATGTAACTTCAATGTAATGTCACACAATTACTCCAAATGGTCCCTACAACAATTCTATTAAGTTGGCTAGAGTACCAATTAGCATTTATATTAAACAGAAGAGGAAAGTGAAGCTTACCAATTAAGAAATTTGTCCCAAGTCACATGGCTAGTAAATAGCGAAGCTGGAATTAAAATTGAGGACAATTAAAGTCTAGGCAGAACAAAATGCATTCACTATATCATGTAGTCTGCGTGTGTCTATGTGTGAAGAGAAAAAGGGTAGGACAGGAAGTTTTATGACACAGCTTGGAAAAATAAAAACATAAATAAACATATTTTAAAGTAAATATAATTGACACAACGCTCAACTGGAAATTTTCATACTGCAAGAATAAAACAATAGCCCCAGAAATTCCTTGTGAACATGTAGGTTGTTCAGAAGTCCAAATTTTGTATTTTAATATTTTTGTAAATTCAATAACCTGTTTAATATAGTGCATGGTTTACTCTGTATTGTTATTGCAAATATGACTTTTAAAATCCCGGTAATGTAGACGTAGCCAGGTCAAATATGTATTCTGATTGAAGACTCTGAGTCCATGTTCCCTTGTTAGGGGTTAGTTATTGTCCATCATCTCTTTCATGGAAGTATTCTGATCTGGTAAAGGAAGTTGAGCCTTGTTTTATTTACCTATTTATCTTTCTCAAATTTCCAGTTTTTGGATTGGATTTTATATTATTGTCAGGAAAGTATTTTTGTTTATTTATTTCTAATTAAAGTTATTGGGGTGACGCTGGTTAATAGGGTCATATAGGTTCCAATATACAGGATCTACCATAATTTTTGGACTATAAGATGCACTTCTCCCCCTAGATTTGGGAGGAAAATGGGGGTGCATTTATAGTTCGAATGTAGCTTACCTTGCTCACTGTGTGGGGGCTGGTGGTGGAGTGGGGTCACAGGTTATTAAATATTTTACCACATTTCTTGTTTCAAAATTATGTTCCTATTTTCCTCCTCTAAAACCTAAGTGTGTCTTATGGTCTGGTGCATCTTATAGTCCTAGAAATACGGTATATAAGGCATTATGTTCCCATCACCCAAAGCAAATTGTTTTCCTAGCTTTTAGGGAAATGCAGATCAAAACTGCAATGAGACACCACCTCACACTCGTTAGAATGGCTATTATCAATGATAATAACAAGTTAATAACAGGTGTTGGAGAGGTCGTGGAGAAAAAGGAACCCTCATTCACTGCTGGTGGGAATGTAAACTGCTACCAACACTATGGAAAATGGTATGGTGGTTCCTCAAAAGACTAAAAATTCAGTTACCATGTGACTCAGCAGTTGTTCTTAAGGGTATTTACCCAAAAAGCTTAAACCTGTTTATTGGCAAAGATTTATGTACCTCTATGTTTATTTCATTGTTATTCACCAGTAGCTTATCCGTGCAAATAACCAAACTGTCCTTTGATACAGGATTGGACAAAGAAGTAGTGGTACATATATGCAATGGAATACTACTCAGCCATAAAAAGATGAAATACTGCCATTTGCAACAATGTCATTGGACCTTGAGAATTATTATGTTAAGTGAAATGAGTCAGTCAGAAAATGCTAAGAACCATACAATTCCACTCATATGTGGGGCATAAAACAAACTCGTTGACACAACGGTTTGCTGGTTACCAGAGGGAAGGGAGGGAGATAATAAAAAGTAAAGGAAACCAAATATATAGAGTATTGGTTTTAACATCATAGCTTTAATAGTTTTTATATAGAATCTTGGCTAAAGTATGTAATATCTTTAGGCTTCAGTTGATTCCTTTGTAAAGGGGGATTAATAGGCCTATACTGCAAGGTCAGTGGTCAGGACAGAATGAGGTACCATATTTTTGTTGCGTATAATGCAAACCCACATTTTTGTATGCATTATGCACAGGCTTATTATACCCCTAGTATAATAAGGTATGAAATCATTATACCTATGTATAATGTGCTTCCTTAGTTTTCCTTCAAAAATTTGGGCAAAAAGTGTGCATTATACATGGCAAAATGTGGTATATTACCTAGCTTGGGCAATTCTTAATTATGATGTGTGATGTTTAGATGTAAACCTTGCCTATCTATAGATGTGTCTCTAGGACATCTTGTCGTAGTGTCCTGTAGGATACAACTAAAGAGAAATCAACAAAGATCACAGTGTGAATTTACCAATAGATAACATTGATTATTCTTTAATTTTCCTTTTTTAAAGTTCTAAAGAAAACACCTCTATATTTTTAAAGTAAGAAAAATTATCCTGCAAACAAGAAAGCCTGAGAATTGGACAAAAAATCTGATCTTTATACTTTCTACTGAGAAACAAGACATATTCATGTAGATAATCTTTCATAAGATTTAAGTTGACCAAAAAAAAAGAGAGAGAGTGATGGGAATCTTCATCTTGGAGAATATAACTGTAAGATGGAGAAAATGGAGCATACACAAAGTCTTTCTAGAAAATGCTCAGCCATTGTTAATATAATCAGAATGGTATACATGACATTGAGGTAACCTAGCAGCCAAGGAGAATGGACTGTAATGTGTACATGTGTGAACAGTGATGATTTCACAGTACTAGTCAGTGCGTGCTGTAAACACGATTGCGTGAGCATGTGCACTGTGTGTCCATCACCTTCAAAATGACTGAGGGTGTAGAGCAACAAATAGCATCAACTTTTGTCTTAAGCTTGATTATTCCTCCATGGAAATATTCAGATGATTCAAAAGGCCGTAGCTCTCAGCAACTGGTGACCAGCAATATCATCACAATAACATACCCACTAATGCATCAGGACTTATGTAGAATTTTTGGCAAAACATAAATTACTCAGGTGATTCAGCCTCCCTACAGCCCAGATTTGGCATCCTGTGACTTTTGGCTTTTCCAAAAACTAAAATCACCTTTGTAAAGGAAGAGATTTCAGACCATTGATGAGATTCAGGAAAATACAATGGGGCAACTGATGACAATTAAGAGAACTGTGTGAGGTTCCAAGGTGCCTGCTTTGAAGGGGACTAAGGTGTCATTATCCTATGTACAGTGTTTCTTGTATCTAGTATCTTCTTTATTTTTCATATTACATGGTGGGATACCTTCTGGACAGACCTGGTATACATAATAAAATATAATTATATATTTATATATCACATTACTAAAGAACTATTAATATGTTACATTGCTATAGAACTATTAAAATATTTATGCACCCAGAGTATAAAGTCTTCAAAGAATCCAACTGTTTTATAGGCAACTTCTCTACTGTCACTTTCTTCATTTTTTATTTCTTACTATAGTGATGTCTATGTTAATACTGCAATGTTGTAAGACTATTTTTCCCCAATAATATGTCATGCTAATGGATTTTGCAAGAAAGATAGGTGTAAAATATCAGCAATAAATAAATAGTGTACATATTCAAAGAGACTATCTCACCAGTATTCTGATAAACATCTGTTAATATATCTTTCTAAATATAAAAGGATGTTTCTTTTAGAAAATCAAGTTATATGTGTGTTCATTTGACAAAGTCACCTAGCAGTTTTGTGTTTTTATGCATAGAAGCCAATATTTTCTATTATAGCAGTAAAGTGTGTGTCCATGTTATAAATAAGAAACATCTAGCTACATAAATGGTTAATCTAAATGGAACAATTTACCTTGTTGGAATACGAAATTCATTTCTTCAAAGCAAATATCAATTAACTCAACTATTCAGTAGGCAGATATTGGGTGCATATCCTGTGTCTAGCAGGACAAATTAAAGGTAAAAAACCTCTGATAGTTTTTCAGTTGGTTCTACCTGTTCCACAGGTGTTGCCATAATGTACCTTCATGATTAATCCAAGTACACGTTGTATGCATGACTGCCAATTTCTAGAAAAAAAATGGAGCACAAGGAGTTTCATTTCTAAATATACCACCATTTCATAAAGAGCAGAGTTGGTAGAGGAAAACACTCTCCTTATTTGTTCCTCTCTTTCTGAAATTCTTAAGGCTTCCTTACCTTTTCTGTAGTCTGAGACGTTTGGCAAGACCTGTTTTATGCCCTCAGCTTGTTTCCTTTTCTTTTCCCTTGTTACTGGTACAGTCATACAGGCTCCTGGTGAAGACAGCATCTCTCTTCCCATTCCACACTGCACTGCAGAGACAGGTTAAGAACTGGAATTTTTGCCAGAGACTAATTGGAATTTAATTTTTTCCCCATGGAAGTCACGGCTGTAGTTGACGTCTGTCATAACAGATCCCGCCATTTCCTTCCCCCTGCGTCTTCCCTGCTTGCTTCCAATCTACCTGGGAGCTACAGTACTTGTTAATCCATGGAAGATGCTTAGGTTACTGTTACCATTCCTAGTTCCTTTTGAGAGGCATGCAAGATAACACTTATTTTATCGGTATATAATAAAATGAAATACTAAAACCAATTCTTTATGAAGCATTAATTTCATGGGGGCCAAGAAAATCTTCATTCAAATAAAAGTGACTCTGGGCTTTCAGTCAATATGTGTGTCTCAGTAATGAGGACATATCTTAATAGACATTGATATGAAAACACTGAGTTTTGACGGCGTTATGTATTTTTGCCAAAGTAAACATAAAGAATGTTGAAGTTAGCTTATAAGCTGGTAAGTTAGCTTGCCACCATTCTATAGATATGAGTAGAAGGCACAACTCCTGAGTCAGAGGTAAATAACAACTTATTACTCACAGCAATATCCATAGCAAAGAATAATCATTTTTGCATTATTTCCCTGAAGCCCATTTTCAATAGAACTGCATTAGCAAAGAAAGCCCTGAGTTTAGGAAACCTGAATCTTTTATACTGGGTAGTGAGTGAGTTTGCTCTTTGTTCTAAGGAAAAATATTATCTTTATTATACTGGACAGAGAGCATCTGCCCTTTTCTCTGGAGGGAAATACTAACTTTATTTTCTAAAGATGTTTGCTATACAAAAAGATGCCTAAAATAAGATTTTGACATGTATTATTCCTATCAGATTATCCTCTTGAACTCTTCAGGGGCAGACAACCCATTATTTTATGATATAGGCTATTGCATTTTTGCACAATAAATCTTTATCCAAATTCACTTTGTAAAGATTGTCTTCTGTCTATAATAATACTTACATTTTTCAAGCAGCTCTACTATAATCTTGGCTCATCTTAAGCCTGTAGTCACCTATATTCTGAAATGAGTTTTTCTTACCATCCACTGAACTTAAACTACATCTTCATTGTTCTTATATGAAATTTCTTTTTAGAAGCTACATACAGGGTTTGATAGTAATTCCTATTTGTTTCATCTCAGAAGTTTCAATTTGCTGATCACTAACTTCAGTCCTATGAAGAAAAAAGTATCTTTCCTCATGGGTTTTTCAGGAGACATTGGTAGTTACTACAGTGAGAAAACTTCACCATGTGTTAATGGAAAGCCACAAGTAAAATTTTTTATTTCATTTGATTTTCAAAGAGGATTCTTGGCTACAAAAAAAAAAAAAAGAAAAGAAAAGAAAAGTAAGGAGTCCTTTTAAAATTGTGGTTATTATCTTACTTGATAAAAACAAACATTTAACTTCAAAAATGCCTGCTTTCTTCTAAACTCCTCAGGCAAATAACTTTATTTAGAATGTATTATGAATTTCAGGCATGCTCCATTTATACCTACACACACTTTTTTTCATACAGAAAAAA
>PVKM010031314.1:0-16875 GCA_004027735.1 Carollia perspicillata | reverse complement strand
CATCTAGAGAAACCTACACAAGCTGATTCAAACTGCCCAAAATTTACAGGCACTGTGAAGGATTATAACGCGTGAAATGGCCCTTTAGCAGACAAAAGGCAGAAAATAAGTGTCCTTTAGAAATGCTCTAACGTACAGGGTTGTCGCCAATCCACGTTCATCCGATTCGCAGCACATCAGGGGAATGATGAACAGACCCCCCACGTGATGCACTGCTTTACAGCACAACGATCTAGATTTCCGACTTTGTTAAGGTTTTGGTTTTCTTTTTTCTATTGTGCACGGTGTGACTGGCGGAGTGAGTTTCAAAGCTTTTAAGAGTGATTACTTGCATGGCAGGCACCCACGCTAACTTCACGTCCAGAACTTGACTGATACATTCATGTACGTTTCCACGGAGGAGTTTTGGCGGGAGGAATGTTCCTCCTCACGAAGTCACGTGTTTTAAAGTCTATGCAGTCACTTCTAATTCACTTGCACTGTTTGGAGAATGCAGGTTTACAAAAATACATTTGGAATAAAAAAAAATGGCTGCAAACGATACTGGAGTTCAGTCTGAAATTTCTTTGCTAATGGCCCGCGGGCCGCACGCAGCTCAGGATGGCTATGAAGGTGACCCAACACAAAGTCATAAATTTACTGAAAACATTATGAGTTTTTTTGCAATTACCTGTTGCAATGTATTTAATGTGTGGCCCAGGACAACTCTTCTTATTCCAGGGTGGCCCACAGACGCCGAAAGAAGGTTGGACGCCCCTGCAAGAGGGTGTTGAAGACGAGAATGTGTGGGTCCATGTGATTGTTCATAACCAACCCACTAAACGTGGCTGAGCTGTTCCTGATGGTTGGCCTCCACACATGGCCATCACCTGCTCTGTGTACCGCCTGCCTGCTCAGGGCCACACCTGAGGCCTCGATCTGAAGGTAAGTTAAATAGACTACACTCCTCGGTGCTGGTAGGCTGCTTTGACACGCGTGCACCAGTCAGTCACTAAGCATTCCCCTTTTTGGGTCACGTTCTCACACATTCACAAACATTGTGTTCTCTTAGAATTTTCATCTCTGGCATCTCTTTCGTTATGTCCCTGTTCTTATCTCAAATGCTGTTCGCTTCTGCTTTTCTCTTTTTTTTCCCAGATGAGACCAACAAAGATACACCTCTTGTATTGGTCTTTTTCAAGAATAAGCCTTTGGTTGTACCAATCGAGTCTTCTGGTTTTTGCTTTCTATTCCATGAATTACTACTGATCCTATTAAAATTTACGGTACTGCCCTATGATTAAAATTCATATGCATACACACCGCCTAGTAGAGAGGGGGTATGAAAAGATACACACCAAGGGGTTAAAAAGGCTTGTCTTCAGTAGACGGAATTGGCCGTGCCATGTTTTTGCCTTGCTGTTTGTTTAGTTTTGCTTTTCCTAGCCTGGATTTTACCAGTGAGCGTGTATTTCTCTTGTAACAAGCATATGCAAAGTATGTTTTAAATAAAGATACATCTGGGAGAGCAGGAATGACTAAGCCGAGAAAGAGTCCAAATTGTAAATCTAGAAAGGAAGAGATTCGTTTGCAGCAGAAAGCGCTGGGGAGCCTGAAACATGGGCCAGCGGGCCAGCAGGTAATTCCAAGCATTGCAGTCCTAGATGCTTCCTGGCTGAACAAAACCCGCCACCCTTCCTAGTGCTAATTAAATGCGCTTCTCTAAACTTGCTCAACCTGTTTCCCTAAGCCAAAAAAGGCCCTGACAGACTCAGAGGAGCTGAAAGACACAAAATTAAGAGGAAGAAAAATCACCAGTCTTCCTCTGTTCAATCAGGAGTTTTTCGGTCCACCAGATTACTTCTGCTCCTGGAAGTCTGTCTATTCATCAGGTTACTCTGCTTGGTAGTACAATGAATCTAAGTGCCTACTTAGATCCCTGTCTACACCATCAACCCGATTGGCCGCTATCCGTCAGCAAAGCCCTGGGTCCCTGAGGTCGTGTCCATTCCCTCAGCGTGCACGTCCCACTAAAGTGGGTGTAACAAGGTATCGCCAGCTCTGCGCTGATCCAAGGTTGCCGCCAAATCTCCGCTTTGCCTCAAAGTCTAGTCTAGATCACTTTATACTTTATTGGACAGGATTCTTCTGTAATTGAAAAGCATCCTAAAAGGGTGCTTCCATGATCCCATTCCTGGCTGTGGAAGAGCCAAGCCTCATTCTCCAGGTCTCTATATTTGCTTTGTACTTAAACTAGCCAACGTGTATTCTGGTTTGTTGCAACTGAGAATCCTATCTGACCTATGCCCATATGGGGAGTGGCTGCAAACGACAGACCCTTACGAGATGCTACTATCTGGACTTGTCATCCCATCTAGGGAAGCCTGAAGGCAGTGAAGAGCCGTGAGGGGTTGGGGGTGATGCTCCAGCAGCGTGACACAGGGTCTCAAAGCACAGGCCTCCCAGAAGGAAGACAAGCTTTGGAGAGAGATTTCAACCCTAGGGAAAGCACGAGGAAGGACTGTGGAATCGCTGGTTACTTCTACCACTCTGGACAACTTTATGAAAAAGAACAAGCAGCCCAAATTCTAAAGTCTTGATCGGGGAACAAGGGACTTGATGATGAGGCCAAAAGAATTTTCAGTTCATGCAGCCACAGAGCTGAGGTTGCCAAAAGTCAGGCCTGAAATCCTGTGGGTTGTTAAATTGTAAAATCCATTACGTTCGGATTATCGGATCCGGCGTGAAATGCAGGGCGTTGAAGAGGCACACCCGAGGAAACACCTGGGACCCGAGAATTGCAGTGGGGACGTGTGGGAGGCGCCAGGAGCCTCCTCTGCTTCTGTCTAATGAGGCCATTGCTGCCCTGCTTGGAGACCCCAAAATAACAATGTAATTGCCTTGACGGAGAAGACTGTTTTCTATACGCCTCTCACCCCTTCAGTGCCTTCGGAGTTACAGGAAAAGTCCAACCCCCTTGGGGGTCAGGCACACTGTCAAACCATAGAAGAGAAGGCTTTAGTCGTCAGGAAAGGCCGCAGAGTAAGGAAGGGCCAGGGCCCAGCTCTGCTGTGCGGTGGGCGCTGAGCGGAGCCCAGCCACACGGAGCAGGTTGGAGGGCCCTGGGAGGGCTGCTTGGTCGACAAGTCAGTGCTGAAGAGTACCTAGTATGTCACGACGCAAGGGCGGGAGATACATACAACCTGAGCCAAGTTTGGGGATGAATTGGTCAGAAAACCAAGTAAAAGGGGGGAAAGACCGTTGTTAATTTCAGGGGAAACAAACATTGAACAGCAAATGGAAACGGGTCATCTGGCCTCCAGCTTTCACGGCTGCCGAAGAAACGACTGGTAGTCCCAGCTCTCGCTGTGAGGCGTCCTAAGTCAGCCCTTAAGTTTGTTGTGAGTTTGGGTGTGGGATGCATCCACCCAAGGCCCTACACGGGGCCTTCCAGGGTCGCACCCGCCTCCTCAGCAAACTGCAGCAAGGCAGCGTAAATAGGGTTACTGACAATACCCATGCATATAACCATGCAGATCATCCTACAAAGAGTATTATGAGGTCGTGAAATCATCCAGGATGTTGCCTGTCCTGGGAGGTCAGGGAAGACTTCCCTAAGGAACAAAAGCTTGAGAAGAAGAAATAAGTAGATGGAAGAGGAGGGGAAAGCATTCCGGGCAGAGAGAACAGCATGTGCAAGAACCTCAGGGTGGGTAGGAGCCTAGATTGTTTAAGAAACTGAGAAAAGCCCAGCAGCAGCCCGGAGGGCAGGAGCCAAGGGGCACGGGGCGGAGGCGAGGCGAGGCCACCAGAACCATAGCAGCCCACCGCCAGCTCGGGTGCTAGAGGGGAAGGCCCAAGGTGAGAACAGCCCGCGGCCATCCATCGAGAGCCGGAATTACTCCGGCATCAAATAACCTGCTACTGGCTGTCCCCTGGTGGTCAGGACGTGTCGGACAGCGTTCCTCCTTACTGCTGCTTTAAAAGGACGTGAATATTTTTTTGGCTTTCTATGGGAACAGAACATTTAACTTCCTGCAGCAGCAGTGAAGTCATGCTGAGAGGCAACAATGATCAAGAAATTAAGTTCTGCCATCAGCGGGCATAGTGGGGAAAGAAAAAAAAAGCCTCTTTTAAAAGAACAAGAACTACCTCAACCATAGTTTATAAAAGCAATGTTTTAATTGGACATTCATTTCAAGTCGCAGAATTATGGAAAAACCGAGAATCATGAGGAAGCACAGAACATGAGCACAGCAAAATGGGGCCGTTCTCTCGGTTTCCAAAACTACGTCCCTGTCAGGGTCACTCTGCCCCGCCGCGTGACCAAGGGCGAAATGCCGTGAAGTCCAGAAGTCTCCCTTGGCGACACATTCCCTACCATGTCGTTGCAGTTACTAGGGAAATCTTCAGTTTAAATACATCTTATAAAGAAAACAGGGATATACTTTCAATTCTCAGCTGTTTATATTTTTGGCTGTTTACTACAGATTATTTTCCGTGGCTATGTTCGCGTGTGTATGTATGAATGCTTAAATGTACGCTCTGAGGCCCTGAGTTGAAAACACTTTTCACTGTACTTAAGTCTCTCTGCTCAGGTGGTTTATGCTCAAGTTTTCTGAAAAGTAATATTGTTCTACTTTGAATATATGACCTTGCACCATGGCATACGGAATGTAAACACCAGTATTCTGCCTACCAGAAATGGGAACTTTTGTTATTAGATAGATTTCTACAAGGATGTAAAACGGGATGGCTTGCTATTTAAGTTGTTGTTGTTGTTGTTGTTGTTGTTAAGGATGCTAGTAACTCCAAAGAAACAGTGGCAATTTCAGGGGGGGAAAAAAGGTCAACCAAAAAGTATCGAGTCATACTTACATCCAAAATATTATCCGCCACAGTATTAGTTCTAATTATTCTCGGGGCTCCCCAGGTTAAAAGAGTGTGATAAACACTGTGGAAGATAGGGATCCATCCATTTACTTTATTTGAGAAGCAGCACTCAATACATTTTCTTTTTAAAAATTCATTTCACATCGATCATACGCCATGTGCTGAACCCTGTGTAATATATAAGATCTGTGTTATTCTCTGAATATTTTCTGAATTTGCTTTTTAATCATTTAAAAGATCTTGCTTCCTGTCATTCTAGAACAATCATTACCCCCCAAAATTCCTTCTTTGCAAAATTCCCAATTTCATTGGCTGGGACATTTCACTTATTTTTTTTTATCGTAAAGCCTCTGTGCCGTGCATGTTATCATTCCACCCTGGGATCTCCTCCATTTCTCTGCTGGGTGAAGTGGTTTATTGGCTGTCAATTTGTAAAGTCCCATCTGGGATTATCTGCGTGCAAGATCGTAAGGATGGAAACATATTTCATTGCCGTCCCTGTCCAAATAGAATTACCACTCACAATTTATCATTATCTAGCAAGAGTGGATGCAATTCCCGTGAGTGACCCAGGGTGCCCGTCACAGGGTTGTCTGGACAGAGTCCTGGCTGGATAGCAGTGGTCTTCAGGGTCCAACAGCTTCCTCTACTGTCTCTTTGGTTTAACAGGGTTATTTATTTTTCTTGGCGTGTGTGTATCTACACATGTATGTATTTCTACATTATATATGCATATATGAGCATTTGGTTTAAAACCTACTCCTCAGAGTCATGGAAAGAGACAGAGAGAGAGGGAAATGTCTCTCCCACCTGTCTCTTCCCCACACTCCCTCTAACACCAGCTAAGCACTGTGACTTGCTTTTCAGGAGTCCACTCGGACTGTCATTATGAAGTTACAAACAAATAGAAATAAGGATCTTTGTTTTTTCCCCTTGCAGACAAAGGCAGCCTGCTGTATTCACCATTCTGCGACTGCGTTTTTCCCTCTGTGTCCGTAGAAGGCACCCTTCCTCTTCCTGTTACTGTGTCTTCCGTTGTTCTGATGTATGGACGAGCCATGACTTATATAATCAGCCCCCTTTTGAAGGAAATTTGACTGCTTGCCAGTCTTGGATTAGTACCACAGTTGGTAACCCTGTACTTCGTCATTTTGCCTGTGTGCGGGCATTCTCTAGGACGAGTTTTTAGGAGTAAAACCATGAGGACAGTGGATCTATGCATTTGTGATTTTGACAAAGATGGTCCAATCGTCTTCCGTAAGGGCTGTACCAACTTACTCCCACCCACAATGTGCTGGTTCACCTTGATGTGTTTTCAGTGGTTTTCTGAAGACAGAAACATTTTGATCACTTCCATTTCCTATCTAGAAACACTCATTCCTTGACCAAATATTACCAAATGCCAACAATGCCCTAAACCCTCTCCTTAGGCCCCGGAGATGCAGGAGCGAAGCAAACAGACACAAAGCCATTTCATAACATTGTCCTGGGGACTGTAGTTGAAGGGTTCATGGGAATTCTTTGTTCTTCCATCGTTTCTGTAAGTCTGTAATTTTAAAAAACATTGTGAGCCTACACTGGACAAACAAACGTTTTTAGAAACCAAACGCAGGGACAACCACCAACCATGTTTGCCGCCAGCACGGGCCTGCGGGCTGGGTGTCACCCCTGGGCTGCTAGCTTGTATTACCTGGTTGAGACCCAGTTTCTTGATTTGATTTTGAGCAAGGTGTTACAGCTGACAACCATTACTGGTGCCGCATCTGGAGCTTTGAAACCAGCTTAGCACCAACAAGGAAGCTGCAGAGCCAGCCCTGATATGAATGTTCAACTTGATAACAAAGCGGGTTACATCTGAATACAGCCCCAGATGAAGAAAAGCGGTGGTGGTGGGGACCGTCTTCCCCCGCGGAGGTCCCACATTTCCTTAGCTGTCGCTGGAGAAGGTGCAAGCCATCTGGCTTCCTGGTTTCTGATCTCGGCCATGCACAGCACTGGAGGGGCATCTAATAATCTCTCAGAACGCCACTGTAGAAGAAAACCTGCTTGCCCAAATAAAGGGGGCAAAGGAATTTTAAAGTTGAACTCAGTTATGAAGGGAGAAGCAGGTGTTTCAACATCGGACAGGGAAATGTTCTTGGTGCATCCGGGTTTTCTACGTAGGAAGGAGAAACCAGGTGAGTAGCAAGGCCCCCTTCAGGGGTCCCGTGCAGCATATGGGGTGGTCTCATCTGAGGGTGCAGCCCAACCTGCCAGAGATGGGATGTGTTAAATCAGTTTGCAGACTGATCCAAGGGACATTTTTTCCTCCTCTCCCTTCTCACCTTGCAGCCACTCTTTCCCAGTTAATAAACCCAAAAGCCAAGGGGAGCGCAGCCCAGCAGTACCAGTCTCAGAGGAGGCGGCTGCCTGATGAGCAGACCTCGGGAGGCGGAGAGATTTCTCAAGGTGAAGAGTGAGGAAGGGCATTCTTGACAGAGAGAACAGCATGTACAAGAGCGTCAGGACAGATACAACATCGCTTTGGGGCTGCGTCTTACTCTCTTGCCATTTCTCTCCACGTCCTCATTTCTCTTGGGAACAGGCCAACAGATGAGCAATCTAGAGTTACGAGTGTAGCTTCCTGAGGACAGAAGGGCCTACCCAGCACAGACCTAATAGATCGTGGGTCTCAGGCCTCGTAACCAGAACACAGAAGTACCCATCTCAGCCCCAGGTCACCCCCTACTCACCCCCCATAAACAGGTCTGCACTCAGACCGAGGAGGTTTTAGCAATCACTGCGTTTATCCCAGAATACTTTTCTAGATTTCTGTCAATGCCATCCCTTCAAATAAACTCAGTTAGAGTCATTTTCTGAGCCGCCCTCGTTACCCACAGTGTGCAACAATGGCGAGAACTCAGAGGCAAGATCTGGAAATAATCCCGGCCAATGACTTGAACCGCAACCCTGAGCTGCTGCTTCCTGGACAGAAAGGAGCCCAGAGGTGAAGGTATCTATCCCCATCTCAGCTCTGCGCCCCAGCCGCGGGACTGAGCAAGCCTCTTCACCCCCGTGAGCCTGGCTGCTCATCCGGAAGCTGCCATCGTTGATTTCTGACTCACAGAGAGGTAGTGAGGACTGGTGAAAACGGAGTCCCGTGGCAGTGCTTGACGCGCCTCCTGCTGCGTTAGACTCTGCGCGGCAGGGAGGCCGGAGTGGGGGCAATCTTTCACACCCCCGGAAACACCGCCACCTGCCACAGCCAACCAGCCCAGGGCAGGCCCGTGTCTGACATTTGCAGAGCAAGAGAACAATGGAGGAGGCCCAGATTCTGTGCTGCGGGCGGTTTCTCCATGTCATCCGACCCAAACCAGCAAACAGCAAAGAAACGGAAGACTGGACGACCAGGTTGAATTTGAAATAATCCACGTCCCTGGAATTCTGCCCTGGGGCATGATCCAGGTGCACAGACTGCCTCCCTCCTGCCCCAGACACGTGGGGCCCATGCCCACACATGTGGACTGTCCTCTACCCGTGCAGTCCAGCTGCATCCTCACCCTCCCACCCTCGCCTGCAAACAGCCACCCCTTGGCCATCGCTGCCCAAGGAGGAGATCAGCCCTGAAGAAACAGACCCAGTGATGAAATGCATACTGACCTTAGAAGTGGGTTCAGAGCTGTTTAAGGTAGAAATCCCAGGGGGGTGCCCCCAAGTAAGTTGTAAAACAGGGCCAGTGGGGGTAGTTACAAAACAGCCGTGGGGAAGTAAAAGTGCAGCATAGGGAATATAGTCAGTAATATTGCGATAACCGTGTGTGGAGCCAGGTGGGTGCTGGAAATATCGGGGGAACCACTCTGTAAAGTAGGTGATTGTCTAACCACTGTGCCATACCCCTGAAACTAAAACAGAACATGGAATGTAAACTCTAATTAAAAAATAAAATTTTTCAGTGCGTGGTGATTGCTGGGAGGAGGGAGTAAGGGGCTAAATGGTAATGGAAAAAAATACACTAAAGATTAGACATTTTTAAAATAATTACAAAAATAAAACCGGGCCAGTGGGTGCATAGACTTCGGGTAGTCCCGGGTCCTGTTGTCTTACAAATTCCTCATCTCAAAGAGAAGGGGAAGCTGGACAAGGGCTTGAAAGGGCCTCTCCAGTGCCAGGCCCCTCCTCACGCTCAGGTCCAAGGGCCATGCTGGGGTGGAACATCTGACCTACAAGCAGCCTGACCTAGAACGTGGCCTGGCATTCTCTTCAGCCCAAAGAGGGTAATTTGGGGAACTACTTTCCAAAACTAGCCACCACAGTATTTCCAGTTATATGTTCTGCTACCGCCTTGCCAGGTCCCACCGAGAGGCGGAGACTTCTCCTCCCCTGTGCATAGATGGGACTGTGTGACTTCCTTGATAAACGGAATGCGGTAGCCTGACACTGAGTAACTTCTGAGGTTAGGTCATAAAATATGATATAGTTTCCCTTGGGTCTCACTCTTGCTCAGAGGACACACCCTGGACAACCAGCCACCATATGTGAGGAAGCCCAAGCCACCGGTGAGACCACTGTTTTAAAATACGGATTTTGTTATTATTCAGGAGCGGTAAGGCCAATGGACAGGAGACAGCTGCCACCAAAAAGACAGTTTGTGATACTCACAGTTCCCCAGAGAAAGGGGCGCGCCACGCCACGGTGCGGGGTGGGCAGGCAGGGTGCACAGGGGGAGCCTGGTATTGGTCAGGAGGCAGAGGGAGGGTGGGAAACTGTGTCGAGAGGCTTTATTGTGGTTCCCATGGAAAGGAACTGGTGACACAGGGTGAGCAGGTTTAAGACTGGCTCGTTTGAATCAATTCAGTGCCCTCTGGGGTACAGGGACTGTCCCTAGTTGTCTGGCAGCGGGCCAGGAGGAAATTAGGGAAAGGGAGCAGTGGCCTGTGGTGTGAGAGCCTTGAAGAGGAGGGGTGAGGGGTCGGCGGATCCGCACAGGAAAGGTCCACTGTCTATACGAATGAGGGGCAGCCGCTCAAGAGTTGGCAAGGCCCCAAGATGTCAAAACCTCAGAGACAGTAAATAAAAGGCACAGCTGCTGCAAGCATGTGTGGTGTCCCCACCAGCAGCCTGAAGGTCTCAACTCATGGCCAGCATCCACTGGACATGAGGAAGTGGGTCTTCAGATGAGCCCAGCCTCCCTGCCTCATCTTCAAGGGGTTCGAGGGACACCATGTAAAGCAGAGATGAGCCATTCCTACCGTGTCCTGTCCAAACTGAGATCATACACACATACTTGTGTTGCTTTTTAAAAGTCACTAAGTTTTAGAGTACTATTTTATACAACCATAGAAACTTGAACAATGGTAATGAACTGAGCCAAATAGATTTTTTCTCTCTCTCCTCAGAGTTGAAAGTGGGACGTATGAAAATTAGCAAGTTGCTAGCAGGAGGACAGGTGGTTGGGCCCAAAGAGAAGCAGTGAGGGAAGAAAGAGCTGAGACACAATTGTGCTGACTCTTTCCTATGAAAGTCTCCATTCCTTGCATCCACGGGAGCCTGTCACCCTTGGGGACGTATGGCACCCTGTCAGAGGCTGGTGTACAGTAAGCAAGCAGGACAGGTGAGACCTACCCACCGTCATTTCTCCTGCCAGGAGCTATCAGGGCCTTGCAGCAACCATAGATATCGAGGAGCTTTGTGCATTCTCTAGGTCTTGCCGAATCCATGTGGCAGGTGCCTTCAGTTCCCAAACACATTTTGCTTTTAGTATTTTAAACATAACTTGGATGGTTCCAAATGTCCAAAAATTGTACTTCCTCTGTCCATCTCCAAGCTCGGACCGGGAGAGGCGACCCCTTGTGGTTTGCACTCATTCCAGAACCAGAGCCATCATCTGTCTGCACAGTCCTGCCTGGAAAAGGCCCCGGAGGGGAAGCAGGTGCCTGTGGCCTCTTCAGTGGAGATGGGGCCTCCTCAGCCCTGGGTCCCCACACACTTCCTTCTCCACCAGCCCCAGCCTGACAGTCAGATGTGGAGCCCAGGGCCACGTCGGCACCAGAGCAGGCCTGGGTAACAGCGGTGGGCCATTGAGGCTAAGACTCCATCTGAGAATCGGCTTATCAGTGCCTCTGGGCCATCTGTGTAGGACAAAGCGCGGTGGGTGCAGATGAGTGAGATCATGGTGGGGGTGGGGGGTGGAGGACAAGGACAAAAAGGCTAATTTATTGATTTTTTTTTCCTTCCCTGTATTCTGCCCTCCCCAAGTTCCAAAGGAGATAGCCCAGCGCTCTCTCCACCCAGGCCTCTGGGGAAGTTTGTGTGAAAAATAGAAACTGCCAGCAGACGCCCCTTGGCTCTCACTGTGATCTCATACATGAGGGACGGTGAGAGAAGACCAGAACGGTAGGAGGCGGGGTTCGAGGGGAATGCAGGGGTAGGGTACTGCTTGGCAGTGCTGGGATGTGGATACCAAAGGGTGGGGGAGGGAGGGAGGGAGAACCATGCGGTGCCAAGGTGGGAGAAACCAGCCAGGGCAGAGGCAACCCTGTCACGTGTGCACCGTGTCCCAGCATGTATTTGAGCCTGTGCACAAGTTAGCCTGTAGCCGTGTGTGACAAGATGCACATCTGTGACCAGACCTGCCTGCGAAACCTCTCACGTCACAGACCGTGGGCATGTCTGGGTCTGTCCGCCTGAGCTCTGCAAGCCCGGGTCAGGGAATAAAGCGAGCACCTGTGGCTGGACCCGAGCCCAGGGCCTGGGGAACCTGGGTGAGAGGCCAGATGCCAGCAGCAAGGCAGGAGCAGCTCCACCAGCCTGGCCAGGTGATACCATGTGCCCTGGGACATAGGAGAGGCATCGAAGGGGCAGTCCCTGTGGGGATTAGGAGTGGGGGAGTCCCACCTCCAGGGACTTATTGGCTCAAGTCCCCAGATCCACTTGGGACTCTATGACTTTCTACCCCTTCAGGAGCCAAAGCCACTCCTGCCAATGGGCTAAGGACACACAGGGCTGCCCTGCCCACTCTGCTCCCGTGGCTACTCCTTTGTAACAGGTTTCAGGGTGGGGCCATGTCCTCCCCCCATCCAGGGCTCCCAGGGAGGGCCTGTGCGCAGCAATGTGTCCCCTAATTCCACTCAAATTCCCTGGGCCCAACGGGCCAGGGATTTTGGAGGTAGGGGGAAGTGACTGGGGTGTCTTCCTCTAGGAGAGCTTCTTGGATTTCTGGGCACCCTAGAGTCTGTCTCAGACCAGGCTGTGTCTTGCTCTCAGATTTCCCCAATACTTCCTGACCACCACCAACTTTATACCAGGTGTCCCTTTCTCTCTGTCCTCTGGACCACGGGCTGACTGCCCTTCTTTCCATCACCAGTGGCCAGCATCAACCCTGCCATTCCATCTCTACTCCAAGGCTGGCTGCCAAGTGGGGCACATTCTCTCCCCCCCGCAACCCCAGACAAGCACACAGGCCCTCCCATTCCTGGGGGCTCTTCTGCTAATACCCTGGGGAAAGCTGGACAGGAGTGCAAATCACAAGAGCTAGGTGAGGTGAAGGACAGGACTGGGCCAATTCTGGCTGTGGTATATGCCCCAAGGAGCTGGCAAGGGACAGAGGCCAGCTTTTGCATCCATTTGGGCACATGAAAAGGGCCTCACAACACAGGGACCACCAGGGGGCGGGCTACACCTGCTGGACCTCTGGGCCATTAGGGGGCCTTTTTTTGTTCAGAGTGAAGTGTCCTTGGGTGAGAAGGATGCTTTACACATGCCCCACATGGGGCCAGTTGGAAAGCGCCCCTGGGGATGAGAACGGAGGAAAAAGATAGCTAGGATGTCCTAGGTGTCAGTGGACTTAGGCGTTTGGTTGGAGAAACCCACCTGTGATGGTGAAGATGGAGTCTTGGAAAAGAAGGATCAGGATTCTGGGAGCATGGGTGCTGAGGCAAAAGGATGAACTGTTGGGAGCCCTTAAGGATGATGTCCTAGGGCAGCTAAATGGGAAGACAAGACAGGTGGCTATGGGACTTAAGAAAGCCCACTGGCTTCCCTAACAACACCCTGGTCTTCCAGGTCCTGGGGAAGGGCAGCTGGAGTTCATAGCCTCCCCCTCGGGACCTCCAGCTCCACACGTCAGGGGTGCTGCTCCTAGACCATGCCGGCCCAGGCATGCAACCCTGGTTTGGTCACATGGTCCAATAGAGTCCCCATTGTTGCTTCAGCCGGTTTGGGTTGTTTTCCACTTCAACCTACACAGAAGAGAAAAAGCGGCCCAAGAACAGAGGCTGGAGGGGAGAGATTCCGGGACGGTGAGCAGAGGAGGGGCAGGCTGAGAATGGTGATGCTCTCTGGTGATGCTTTCTGGATTAACACAACACCTTCTGTGCAGTTCCCTGCCTCCTGCACTGCCCCTGACCCAGCCTGTCAGTCAGGGGGGGAGCTTTCTAAACATGTCTCTGAATGCATCATGCCCACGGCCCCCAAAACCCGGATCCTGTTCCTGAGTTAAAGGGCTCTGTTTGATGTGAGCCTACACAACAGCAGACCCTTAAACTGCAGCCATTGCAGACTCTTCCCCGAGCACGCCCTCCCTTGCCTCGAAGCCTGGAAACGTGCTGCTCCCTATACCTGGGACGCTGCTTCTGTACCACTGCCTCCCCAGTTCCCCCTTCCTCAAAGCACCACCTCACTTCGACCTTGAACTCAGTGTTCCTTTGTCAAGGGCAGTCTCTCCCTTCCCCTGAGAGCTGTCCTGCTACTCTCCCCCACCTTCTGGTCCAACTGTCCCCTGCCACACTGGAGCTCTACCCCAGGGCCCCAGCAGAGACTCCAGGCCAGGCTGCCCTCACCACTACCTGCCCCATCTTCCCATCTGCTCCTGTCCTTGGCCCCTTGGGGCCAGGCTTGTCGGCCCTAGTCCCACATCCCCCTGCCAGTCTTTGTCCCCTTGCTCTCCCTTTTTGGGATCACGGCCCTTCCTACATTTGCCATTTGTCCTTAAAACAAAATCATATCCACTACTTCTCTTATTTTTAAAAAAATGTATTTAAACAAAAATTAAGTTAATGTAAAGAAAACATTAAATAGTCCGGCTGGCACATTTGGGGAATGTGACCCAGACAACATTTTGGTGCCCTGCCCAGATCCCCTTAGGTCCCTTTTACTGTTTCTGGGCGTTCCTCTCTGGGCCTCCAGTGGTGGGCGCCTGTCCTCAGGTCGCCGGGGCTGCTTTGCTTTCATTCCCAGGGCGCCAGGATAGCCCCGGGTTTAACCGACATGTGAGTGTGATAGCCCAGCTCCCGAAACCTCCTTTCGGACAATTCTGAGATCCTGTGTCTGGAATGGAACCCAGTACACAGAGGGCACTCAATAAATGTTCGTTTGATGAACAAATGTAGCCAAACTTATTGATCTTATCCTTTGTAATTCCTGGAGTTTTGTCACTCTTAGGCCTTTCCCATTGAAGACAAAAAAGGCATTTACTCGTACTTCTTCTGCTGTATTTACTTGCGTGTGAATTTTGTATATTTAATTATTCGATCTCTCTGAGGTAAATACAGCTACTCAGTTGTCCCAATAGCAACTCTTGAGTTTTCCCTTTACTGTAAAACCAAGATGCTCTCGTACTGACGACTCGCTGAGTGACAATGGTAGTTATGATGGTTATATCACCACATGAAACGAATATTCACCTTGTAATTTTAAACATTTTCTTTAATAGCTACATAAAAATGAGGTCAACATCTAGGCAAGGACAGGAAGAAATGGAGGGAAATAAGTTCATTGAAGGATGGGGCTGTGGGTGAGTTTTTCTTTGATTTCTATTACTACGCATGACATTTAAAAAATGGAAACTTTAAATGAACAGAATAAGGAGGAGAAGGACTTTAAAAATAGCAAGCTGTTTTCTTGCCTGAGCCTGAGCCAAACGCTTGGGTGAAGGTAGGTTTGGGGTTTTTGTTTGTTTGGTTTTTGGAGGTGATCTCAGGAAGCTAGAGGATGCAGGTAAGGGAAGGTGGTTACCGGAAGGCCCTAGGAAGTTACTATTAGAGGAAAGGCCAGACAGCAGAGACCCTGTGTATGAAAACCACTTCCTTCGGCCCTGCACCCTGAGCTCTGAGCTCCTCCCCAGCCTCGGCCAAGTGAGCAGAACCCCGGCAAGCCCCCCACCCAAAAGAAATCAGGCCTGGGGCACGTGGATCAGCGAGTCCAAATGCTCCCATTACCTTGCGCTGGCTGATGGGATGCAGCAACACCCAGGCAGCAGGGATGCTGAGCTCTGTGGTTATATGCTAAGAATTGTATGAGGAACCCTATCTCTGGAAAATCCCTTGCTGGCCCCTTAGAATTCAGTCATTTTCAAAAACTGAATTCAGAAGACATTTTAATTCGTCAGACTCTGGGGCAGTCATACTCTCCGCATAACAAAAGTGAGCATTTGAAGTAGGGATAACGGCCTCCCTGGGTACCATGAGGCCCTAATCTGGTCTGCACTTGGGAGGGTTAGGCACGGCCTGTCCTGGAGCTCGGGCTACTTAACTAGGGCTTGCCTTCCTAACCAAGAAGGTGCTTCACTAAACCTTCCAGCCTCCGCTGTCCCGGGCAACTCACTGGGGTCCCAAAGGTGAAGCGGAAGCTACTCACAGGTGAACAAACGCCAAGGCAACTGACGCCAAGACCCATTCACGTACAGAGAGGCAAGATGTCAGTCGAGATCTAGATTTAGGGGCAAAACACCCACTGCTTGCCTACCTACCTATCATAGAAGTTGCCCTGAAGGGCTCTCCCGCTTGCCTCAGCCCCGGGAGCCCTGCCCTGGAGTCATCTAAGGCAGTGACTAGAGAAGTCTGCCGGCTGCCCCTCCCCAGACGCACCTCCTGAAGTGTACAATACGTTTTTGGAGAGGCTCGCTGGTTCCCCGTAAGCACTCGACCTGGTTGCAACGGGATCCGTGCTCCAGGATATACAGAGCCGAAAGGTCCCATTGGGCCTCACCTTCTTTAAGGCACAGCAAGCCTAGACGAGCCTACGGGGCCTGAAGTGCGCGCGCAACACAGCGCCCCGCCGCAGGGCTCTCTGAGCGGCATCACGCCCACTCAGCCCCGTCCATACGTGACGCTCCCTCCCAAATCTCCCTGATTGGTGGAGAGCGCGCGCGAGTGCCCCGGCCCCGCCCCTAGACCCGCGCTCCTGCGGCACTGCCCCGCCCCCTGATTTACAAAGCTGCCTGTGTGGCTTCCAAGTTGGAACTCGAAGGGGCGGGCACGAAAGGGCTCCGACTCCCGGAGGCTGAAGGGGCACTTTCCCGTCATGCTCGCGGTCTGGCCGTCGCCCCAGGCTTGACAGTGGCTGGCAACTCTTCAGAAGCACAGTCCGAGCGCAGCTCGACCCTCCACAGGTCCCTTCTCAGCCTTCGATCTGCTCCCCTGGCCCCCTTTCTGCAGAGCACCCATAAATTCTCACTGCCTGGAGGTCCCTCGAAGGAGACACCACCACATGCCAGGAGGTTGATCCTCGAGGCCACGGCAGCGGGCTCTCGGGCACAAAGCTGATGCCGGTTCCGCCGGCACCCACTCCCGGAATCTCCAGCCTGGCCTGCAGGCACCCCCTTCCTGAGCCCCACTGACTCCTGGGTCCCTCATTCCCGGGCCCCTCCGAACTTCCCCGCGACCCCGAGGTCTTCCTTACAGCAGCACCTGGGACCCCTGCGCGGCCCGCCTCGGTGTAAGCCGCCACTCCTTATCAGCCTCTGCGTCCGCATGCCCGGGCCCTCCAGCGCACCGCGTCCCCGCTCCTCGGTCCCCGCGCCGGGACGCCCCTCGGCATCTCCCCCAAGGCACCCTCGCGGGGCCCCCGCTCCCGTCCCCCACTCCGTCCCCCACTTCTCCGGCCTCTTCCGGGTAAACGTCCATCCTCGCGCCCGCAGCCTTTCGATCCCTCCTCGGCGCCCCGGGCCCCGTACCGCGCACCACTCTGCACCCCACCACACACCCACGGGCCCTGACGGCCGCCCCGCGCCGCTCGCCCCACGGGTCT
>PVKM010031313.1:0-16870 GCA_004027735.1 Carollia perspicillata | reverse complement strand
TTAAAGATAAGAAAAGAATCTTAAAAGCAGCAAGAGAAAAGGAAACAGTTACCTACAAATGAGTACCCATAAGATTATCAGGTGATTTTTCAAAAGAAACCTTATAGGCTAAAATGGGCTGGAAAAAGTATTCAAAGTCATGAAAGGCAAGGACCTACATCCAAGATTACTCTATCCAGCAAAGCTATCATTTAGAATGGAAGGGCAGATAAAGTGCTTCCCAGATGAGGAAAAGTTAAATTAATTAATCATTACCAAGCCCTTATTATATGAAATGTTAAAGAAACTTATCAAAGGAATAGAAGAAGATAAAAAAAAACTATGAACGGTAAAATGACAACAAACTCATAACTAGTGACACCTGAACCTAAAAAAGAAAAATACAGAAACAAACAAATAAACAAAACTAGGCAAACAAGTAGAACAATAACAAAATCACAGAAATGGAGATCACAGGGAGGTTTAACAATGGGTTGGGAGAAGGGTAGAATGGGGGGAGGAAAAATACAGGGAATAAGAAGCATAATTGGTAGGCATAAATTAGAGGGAGATTAAGAGTGGTATAGGAAATAGAGTAGAACTTATATGCACACCCATGGACATGAACCAAGGGGGTATGCTGGAGGGTGAGGAGCACAGGGTGGAGGAGGGATAAAGGGGAGAAATAAATTGGGACAACTGTAATAACATAATCAATAAAATCTTCTTCAAAAAATAAAAATCTTATTTATATACAGTATATGTATATATATATCAGGTTTTTTAAAAAGCTGAGCATGGCTCTTAGATATGAAATGAATTTTTGTCTTGGCAAATATTTTAATATGACTCGCTACTAGTCCATTTACAAGATAGAATGCCTTTTTATAAAATAATGAGAAAAATAAGAGCACATGGACAGAATAGGGCAGTGATATTGATACTAGTGTAATTTATCAACTCTGTAGCTTACAAATAAAGTTAAACCAGTCAAAGTGGCAGAACATTCTGAAAATAATGCATCGTTTTGAGAATATATGTCCAAATATTGCTTTTATCTCAAGGTCAGTGATTCATTTCAGAAAAAAATAAAAATAGTTACATTATCTTGCTTCAAATGAGCTACCGCGATTTCTTTTCCATTTAGTCCTCTAATTATAAAGCCATAAGCAATCTGTGGATATAACTACTAGTGTTTTGAAAAGTAGTGATTACACACTGCATCTGCACTTGACATAGGAGAAGAGATTAACATATGAATTGGAAATGCTGCAAAACAACAATAAAAATTAGAGGAAAATGCCAAGCTTGATTTTGAGGGCAATTTTGAGAATAGTTTTAACCAATATTCCTTTATATCATAGCTGAATTTTGGCATTTTTTGTTCAGTTCAATCAATGTTATGACCGTTATGGAATTATAGGAAAGATGAGCTCAAAATTGCCATTGAATTGCTGCCCAACAACATTCTAACATCATTTTAAAACCGAAAAAAAACTTACTTGGAAAATCGAAATATCTAGCTTGCACACAAAAGGATGATGCATTTTACACATATAGAACAATAATTTTTGTATCTCAAAACTTATTCATGGTCTAGAAAATGTTATGGTTTATTTGCTTCCTATACTATTTTCTGCATTTTTCAATGTATATATTTTGTTCTTCCACTTGATTTAAATCATGAATATTTTTATTATTTTGTTCAGGTTCTCACAATACAGAATGTGTAAAGTTTTATCTAAAGCTATATATAATTAAGACATCAGTGAAACATATTGATGCATTCATTTAGTTGTATTTCTCTACCAAAACTCTTTGAGAAAAATATTAACCATTTGCATTGATTATATTTCCATAGTATACTGAGTAATAATGAATTTTTATTTTTTAAAGATTTTTTTTTGCTTTTGAAAAAAATATTTATTTATTTTTAGACAGAGAGGAAGGGAGGGAGAAAGAGAGGGAGAGAAACATTAATGTGTGATTGCCTCTTGCACACCCCCAACTGGGCACTTGGCCCACAACCCAGGCATGTGTGTGCCCTGACTGGGAATTGATCTGGTACCTTTTTGGTTTGCAGGCTGGCACTCAATTCATTGAACCACACCAGCCAAGGCAAAACTAATCATTAAGTGCGGTAATAAAAAACATACAAACAAACACGCAAACAGTAAGTATGATTCTCTTTACTAGTGACCTAAAATTTGTTAATTGAAATGACATTTAAAAGAGAACTCAGATGTTTGGTCACCCTAGACAGACACATATATCTACGGAAAGAACTGAGTACCCAAATCTAGAGAAAGGTAAAACTTTCCAACAAAAGGAGATGGAACTATTGGAGATATATAAGCAAAAAAAGGGGGAGTTTATTCTTGATCATTGCATCATTTACAACATTGACTATATGATAATCCTCAAATTAAATGCCAGCATACATTTATTACATAGAAACAGCAGCATAAACAATAAAGTAAAAATATTAATAAATTGTAGTTATCAACATCCAAAACTGCTGCTTTTGTAAGACACTCAATAAAATTTAAAGACAAGCCAAAGGCTCAGAGAAAACTTGCAAAAATCACATCTGTTAAAACACTGGTATCTAGAATGCATCAGGATCTCATGCAATATATGAAGGCATATCTAATTAACAAATATACAGAATCATAAACTCTTAGTGTCATAATTCGATCTATATGCATTTTATTCTGAATGTGCATATTAGGTGCTCTTGACTAGTTACATACCCATTATTATGTATGCAGTGGTAACCACTTCTAACTGCCCCCTACACAATGGCGTACCATCTGGACAAAGTAATACAAACCAGAATGAAAATTTTCCAATGAGTGACCTCATCCACCATAGGTGAGAAAATGGAGAAAAATTTATTTGCACTGCTTCTATATAGAAAAGAGGCAGCTTTCTCCCCATTCCTTTTGAAAAGAAGGAAAAAAATCTTTCCTCTTTGGAGTTGGGATTAAAATATCCCTGGGTTATCTCGCCATTCAGGATGTAAATACTCCTCTCCAATGATAGGACGAACCTCCATGTGTCCACACCTCTTACTACCTACCTAAAAATATTTCCAAGCTCTCTGATGTCATTTTTCTCTTGAAATATAAACTACACACCGAGTTGAGTTAGTATTTCTGGAGTTTTGTGACTGTCCATGTTCTTGTGAATTAATTTCTCAAGTGTTAGTCTTATCCCAGAGTCCTAATTTTTTTCCAGCCTTACTCAGAAACTTTCTAATCTGCAGACACTTAAGCTACTTTGTTAGTATGCCACAATTACCTGGTCATTCTCCTGAACCTACAGAGGTGCTATTACCTTTCCACCTTTAAAATAAAGCCAGGATAAGCATACTGCTGCTGTTGGAAAGCATCATCTTTCTCTAAACAGTGTTTACTTTTATTCTGGAAAGTTAGAAGAGGGGCATGAACATTTTGTAAATCAGGTGTTAACGTACCTCAAGTTTAAGGTTGTCTCCATTAGTAAGTAATTAATTTGGTTCGCCTTTATGGCTAAGACTTTGACCTAGTTCTAAGCTAAAAATGCTGGTCTGCTGAGCAAGGCTCCACCCTGCAGGAAGATACGGAGGTCCCATTCTTCATTTCATTTTGGTTGCGTCGTCGAATACCTCACACAGGAAAGCAGCCTCCTTCAGTGTCCTCACATTGGCCTTTTCCAACGTGGCCTCGTTGATTTCTCTCCTTTGATTATAGTATACATTCTTTTATGTTTCATTTTATTCAGATTTGTCTCATTGGAATGATTATTGTGATGTAATCTACTCCATTAGAGTTAGAACCAAAGGTCTTATTATCAAGTAATTGTTTACACAGTAAGCTGTTTAGTCTGTAATGCAGTCCAACAAGAAACAAAATAAACAGTTTGGAGATGGTCTGTGCACATATTTCAATTGCATTTAACTTATGTAATATACCAAACCAGGTGTGAAAATTCGGACGGAAAGTCAAATTAAAAAAATACGTCATGAGAGAGTGCATGTCATGTACCTCACGATATGCTCAGTAAGCATGTTTTCCTCTGAGTCACTATATCACCATAATGAGCATGCATGTTATTTATGTTTATAATACCAATTTTAACATTTGGAAAACTGAATCATGGAGTGATTATGTTTCTTGCCCAATGTCATAAGGTTACTAAATAGCATATTAGGCTGTTAACCAAAGATTTTGGCTCTGAAATATATGCTTTAAAATCCCTACAAGAATTATAATAAAATTAGCATGCAATATCTGTGACAATGGGAAAAATTTAATAATACACGAAAAGGAAAAGTCGTAAAGTATACATTGATAAACTTGGTTACTTTACAAAATTCCACTGCATCGTAAACATTGTTAAAAGACAAGCAACAGACTGAGAAGACACATTTGCCACCTGCTAACACACAGAGGATTGATATCCAGCATACATAAATGTTTCCTACAAAGCAAATAAAGGAAATAAAATCAACTTGTATAATTGGGAAACAATGATCAAATGGAGCCCAAAATAAGGGAATAAATTTGGTCAATAAACAGGTACACTATTTCATTAGTAATAAATAAAATGCAGACTAGAGCATCATTAGCATATGCTAATCATCAGCTTTTAACAGTGCTGTCTGTTGAGAGTAAACATTGGATTGCTCCACAGAAAGTTTGGATAAAACTATTAGAATAGTGCATATCTCATATTGAGCAATTATTTTATTTTGTTAATTCTCAAATGAGTCACATGATAAGATACGTACACTAACACCTGGGGAAGCATTGTTTCTAATAGTGAAAAAATAAGAACACATTAATACACGTTATTTAAAAATGATTTAAAAAACTTAGCATACACCCATATTATGGGTGTATTACCCATATGTATTCTTGCATTACCACAATGTATTCTTATGGAAATAAATTAAATATGCATACATATGTGAAAATTTCAAATTATTAAAATTATAATAATATGTATACTAAAATTCAAAGGATACCTTATATTTAAATATATGCATTTGTAGAAAGAAAGCACACACACAAACTGATGGTAGGCATGTCTATATTTAAATATGTGAATATACACACATACTTAGGGGAAAATGCTGAACACAGGTACAAAGAGATAACTGCTGTACCAAATGGGAAAGAAAGAATAACAACTAGAATTGACAGAGCTGTCGAAAGAGCTGTCGTCTTTGAGTATCATTGTAACTTTATGATGAACAGGCACATTAATAGTTATCTCAGGATTACACTAAAGGACGATGGCCGAAATTAAAACATTCTCCATCAAATACTGTAATTTAAACACTGGAAAAGACTTGATTTGGAAAGATGAGGAGAGCCATATGGACTGCACTGCTAGATATAACAAGGTGTAACATGTCTTCAGAGAGAACAGGGACCTGAACCACAGTGGCAGTAAAATCGGTTGATTGTGAGGTCCACTTTCAAACTCTTGAAATTAAAAATCGGCGCTATAGTGGACTGCTGGAGAAAAGAGTAGAAAATTATTATGTTAAAATTAAGTTTAGATTTTTGGATTTGTGAACAATGTGGATTTTAATAAAATTCACCAAGACTGTTAATACATTGAAGGATACTTTCCTTTCTTTAATAAGATGTATGGTATGGGGTAAAATATAAAATCTTGAATTTTTCTCCATTTCAACACTTATCTCCTACAAATATACTGATAATGAAATTAAATTAAACATGTTAAATAGTTTAAAAATAACTTCAAAAATTTTTGATTTAAGGTTTAGTAAAATACTGATGGCCATGCCCATCCGTAATTCACAGTTCTACACCACATTTTTTAAATTCACTATTAAACATTGATATTATATAAGATTAAATATGACAAAAATACTCTCAAGCATGTTTTTGGATCTGATTTCAGTGTCACGCTGATCTAAAACAAGGACATCTATTTATCTATACAGCTAGCTAGTTAGCTAGCTATCATTTCTAACTATCTAAATTCTTTGATTTTATCATGATTCTATTCAACTTGAGACTAATTGTTGTTTTATTACTATTAAGAAAGATGAACAAAGGTCAGTTCTCTACTTTTATTAAAAAATAATCATTTCACCACACTTCACATATTTCCAGATTCCAGCTAAAGTCAGTTTAAACTAGGATATTTTATAAAATTACTAAATAAGTTACCTTTTGTTTGCACCAACTAATAGATATATTGGCTCCCATTTAGTATTATCTAACAGTGACTATTAATAAATATATCCTCCTATGTTTTGGTATTTTGAAACTTCAAAGTGCTTTTCCAACTCTTCTCCTCTGCACGATGTCATGGATTTGTTATTTGTACTTTTGCATGGACAGTGGTAGGCTTAATTACTATTCAGCAAACAAGTACTCTGACCCCTGTCCTCAGTCTCTATGAAAGGAGTGTATTCATCCAACTCACTGACACTAGACTCAGGATATATGTGGGTAACATGCTTTGGCCAAAGTAATGTTAAGGATGTGGTACAAATGAGACCTTGAAATACCCTCGCAGAGTTGGGCACTTCCTTCTTTTCTCCTGCATTTTTCCATGCATGTACCTACTTTAGGTAGGTTCTGGATGAAGAAGAATGTTAGATGTCTAAAGGTCACCTAGGTCCACTGTTCTCTTCAAAGTCAGCTGAGGTCAATTTGAATGAACTTGACACCAGACAACTTACAGATGTAATAGAGAAATAAATGATTATTTTATATTACTGACACAACAAAAGCTGATTGAAACACAGGTTATAAAAATTAATTAAGTGTATTAATTTTTACAATATTATTAGAGGGAGAATCAACTTCTTTTTGTCTTTTATAAATCTCAAGTTTTTTAGACATTAAAAGCCATTTTATGCAGAATTTATGACATAACTAGTTAATATAATGTATGGAAATTATGATTAAGATAAATTAACAATCCAATGTTACATATAGGATGAATACATATGGATCTACTAGAGATAAACAAACAGAATGTGCAAGTGATACACTTTTTTTTGTATTTGTGTTTGTATTTTACAGCTTACATTCTTCGTTAACACAATTATGCTCACTATTTCCAATTCTCTTAAAAACTACCTGCCTAGCTTTTTAGTTGACAATCATTCAGTTTTTTCATTTTTCCTTATAAATATGGGCTGGATATTTTTTCTTCTATTCAAAAATTTTGTCATTCTTAAAACTACTTTAAAATAAAAGTAAAAAAGACCACTGTGTTACTAATAAGCTCTCATTAATGCCTGTTGAATCAACTGCTGAGTTAATCCTCTATATAATCATGTTGCAAATGCCTGGTGGTAACTTGTGATTATTGAGAAGCTGAAACTATCAAAAAGAAGCAAACCATTGTCATAGTTACTTCTGACTTAACAGAGCTACACAGTTAAAAAATATTTTAGGATATTCTAAAGTAATATAGCCATTGACATTAACTCAAAGCAAGTTCTAACTGCTCCAAATCTGAGGATCTGAACCCAGATGGCTAGTTGTTTTGAAATTTTCAAATGAGTCATGCCTAAGTTCTTTTTTTTCCTAGAAATTAAGCTATGCCTAAGTTCTTTTTTTTCCTAGAAATTAAGCTAAAGACACAAAATTACATTATGTTAGAAAAAAAATTTAAAGACAGAACCTAAAAATAGCAGAAATGGTCATTTCCATTTTTAATGTAAATAATTTCTTGATTGAAGGGTTACATTTAGACAGTGATGACAGCTACTTTCAGTAAGAGAAATACAGAGAATATTTTAAGCCATAGCACATACTCTAACTGTGAGAGCTTCTGAGATGATAAATGGGTTCTGGATTTTATACACATTATTAATAATTACTTAATATTTATTCAATGTATGCTAAATAATTGATGTGTGAATTGACATTAAAGAAAATATCACTTTCATATTTTTGTGGTTTATATAAAATCATCATCACCATGGATCAGTTGGCCATTCTTAAAATCAATATTTTGTAATAATTTTCAATTACCTAAAATAGAGACATTCAATGTTTTGAGTATCATAAAAATAGGAATGAAGGGTTTTTTCACAAACACTATACAACACAATAATTTGGAAGTGAAGTTTCCATTAGCAGCAATTAATGGTGTGTTTTTTATTTTCTAAACTGTTGGATAAACTTTGTTTTGTATTATACAACCAGGAACAAACCTCGATAACTATGAAATAAATTAGAATAATAGTAAAAGAAAAAGAAAGTAATAAGACAAGTAGATAACATGTATAAATAACTTTAATTCTCTGTTTATTGAAAATATTCAGGAACTATCATATTACTCGGATGGCCAAATTGCAAATACTAGTAATGGCTTATACCATCAGCTAGAAGACAATTAAAGTCCCTATGGCCAGAACTGCAGTAAATAACTTTCACTGATTACACATATAAGACTTTGAATAGGATGATACACTCTAATTATCATTTTTAAATTGTGGTGATTTGTTCTTGTGAAATTTAACTACATTTAAATTATATAATTTCTCATATTTAAAAATAGCAACACTTAAATATGAACCTAGATCCGACTAATCCCAAAGCCCATGCACTTAGGTACTAGGTGGTATCACTAATCACATTGGGTAAAAATGAATATTAACTTTGTAAGATTTTATTAGTATAGAGTTAAGAGAAAACAAAATGAGTTTTAAATCATGTAAGTTAATGTACCAAGGAAGGGTAGGCAACAGTGCAGGAGTACAAAAAGCACATTGTAATTATGATCAATAAACCAGTGGGGCATTGTGTTTACAAGAGCAATTACATTAGGACAGAAATAATTTGAAAGTTATTTGAGGAAATTTCACCCTATCTTCAAAGTCGTATGTGAGCATTAAAGGAAATGATAGAATCACATTATATTATCAAGAAATGAATGAAAAGAGTGATCAATAATCATTTTAATTTCCCCATTTAAGCTATGAAGCATATGGGATTAAAATATTTTGACGAATATAAAATTATAGAATCTCATAAGTATCTTTCAGAAGGTATAAACAAATCTAAGTAATTGCATATGTACTTTTCACACTAACCTATATATAACATTTTAGTCTGAGAAGGTTCTCTTCACCCAGCAAAAAGAATTTAACTTAAACCATTGAATCAAAAATATTATTGAACTGATGTTCTCAGCAAATATTTTTCAGGTTTCAGCATGATGGTACTCATTTGATATACAAAATAATTTTTATTTCCTTTCTCCTTTCTATTAGATGTCAAGTCATGCAGAAATTTTACTGAATCACTTTGACACATTTTGTTGCTTCTGCAAGCATAACAGATCATTTTTTTTTTTGTCAGAACTTGCCTAATACATGAAAAGATTTGTTAAAATAGCTAAAGAAGTTAAGGTGTTCTTGCTTGTTTTTCTGGGAGGAAGGGTTAGTGATCTGCTAGGAAATGCAGATATAGTTGAAAACAAAAAAATAGTTCAGTGTATTATGGGCATAATGACTAGTAATTAATAAAGTTAACTATTACAAAAAAGACTTAAGACTCACTGAGCAGAGGGAATAAAATACATAAAAAGATGATTTAGATATGTGAAACTACACAAATAAAATAATATCTCAGAATAATTCTGAAGATCTAGGGAGCTATCTGATACTTTTATTGAAATTTTTTGAAGTTTAAAAGAGTATGTAAGAGGGAAATTGGGTATTTTGACATCCTGACCATGCTAATGTACCTGCCAGTGTCAATTTGCTGTCAATAAGTATGAGATGTCCCACTCCCTGATTTCCTATGTCATCTTGACATTACCTGCACTCTCTGTTAATCTCATAGTGCTCTATCGGGGGCATTCTAAAGTTCTAACTGACCAAACTGATCAGCTGATCCACTCAAAATTGCATTCACTCATTTGCTTTGCAGAACATACTACTTAATATAAATAAGTTATTACTAGATTCCATGAGAAGGGATGGTTATGCCTATATTTTTATCTGGTCTGTATTGTATTTTTCTACTACCATCTAGTCCTCGTATTTAAATGCCCTGTGAACATAAGTAATTATTCTGCAAGTGAATATAGTAGATTTTCCTCTGAGACTGAAGGGATTTGACTCTTCATCTCTTCTTTCCCATTTTTGGGTTGAAGCAGGTAATTTCTAAAGGAAAGGAACCTCTTATATTTAGATTAAAGATATAATGGAGGAGTGCCCCAGGTTTCCCAAGATATCATAAAAAATTTTAATCACCAAAACCAGCATATTTTTTTCTTCCCCTTGAACCAAACAATATCTTATGGCATAATCTCCACATGTACTATATGAGTCAAATTATTTGCTGAAAAATTCTTGGGAAATATTACTTCAAAGTACAAATATTGTTTATTTATTCCAAAATAAGCTCAAATACAGGACAATAGCGATATGAATAAGTGGCATCATTCGCAAGTATTTACTTGGACTGCCTCTTCCAATTGTGCTCCTTAATCAAAGAGAAGACTTGCTTGACAGTCATGAAGTGATTGCATTGAAAGATTTTCTGGTATCAAACTAATCTCCTTTGCTAGGAGACTAGGAAACCCAAGTCAGGAGGTCCTACCCTCGCCTGTCTCAGTTCTTGTCTCCTTCAGAACAGATGGATTCAGGTGGGAGACAATACGAATAGTGGAAATGAAATAGCAAGTTTATTTATGAAACACATATGAACACAAAGCTACAAGCAAGCATCCAGCTAATCTAAATGCACCACATATCTGGAAAATAAAGATCTTACTAAGTTTGCTGGTAAATTTATTCTATACTCTTGAGTGGAGTCTGCAAGTGGTTACTGAGCTAATCTAAACATGTCCAACTATTGGGGTTCAGGGGTAACATACCTTAGTCAGCTTTTAGGTTTCCCCTCCTCCCCTCCCTTCTCAATCTTGGGAGATTTAAAAATGTACGGCTCCAAAAGTGAAGTTGCTAAAAAGATTCCCTTTCCAACACAAACCCCCACCACCACTTCCCCCTGTGCTATTCCCACTTCTGATATTCAGAAAACTGCACAATTTTAGTGGGATTGTTACAGAGGCCCCTTTTGCTCTGCGTAAAGGACTTCCCCTCTCCTGCACTATTTTTGTTAGTGATGACTGAGATAACTGGTAATCTTATCAAACCGAGCTCAGGACTGCAAAACTAATCGGTGAGTCATGTCTCCCTTCTGCTTCTAGCCTCCTGTATTAAGTTCTTTGTTACATTGTAATGGCGAGGGCCCTGTTTTATTTCCTCTCTGTCTGAGCTGCCACCTAACAATACAACCTAGTTAGCCATGTTGTCCTGTGCTGTGAATGAGTCTTTATTTATTTATTTACTTACTTATTTTTATTGCCCTTCATAAACAACACTGACTTATACGGTTAACTTGTTTAAAAGGCATTATCGATTTTGGTACCAAATAGCCATTAAATGAAGTGAGCATCCTCACTGTGTTATTATTTCCTAGGATGAAATAGAGCTTTACCACGTTTTAACTAGTAACAAACATAAGTTGAGGACATTTTATTTGTTTTGTTGGGGATATAATGTTGAGTTTGGCTTACCATTTAATTTCTTTGCTGGCGATTGATATTTGTGCTCCCTATTTCTTTTTGATCCAGTTTTACATTTTACACATTGTGATGTTGTTAAAGTAACAATTTTAAGTGCAACCCAGAGTAGGGTGTCAGATAGTGAACCATGGTTCAACATAGACTGTGACAGAAAATGAAACAGAGAAGTGTGTTACTCTCGGGTCCTATAGGAGGTACAAAGCACACTTCCAGGGGCCGCAGGGTGCAGACAGAGAGTGGGCAGCAGGACCTGGGGCACATGCTTTCATAAGGGCACGTGGATAGTGTGTTTGTAGGATTCCTGAGCTAGGGCCAGATTAGTCCATTCAAACCAAAAAATAACTGGGTTTTGGTACTTAATTGAATACATAGTTTACAACAAGAAAATTCCAAGCTGATATCATTTTACTGGTAAAATCTAACAGACTTTTAGAGAATAAAAAATACCAATTCTAATCAAATGTTTCCAGAAAATTGAGGAAGTATGGGTATTTTTAAATCATTCTATAAGGCCAGCATTGCCATCATAGCAAACACTCCAAAGAAATCACCAAAAAATCCCCTTACAGATTAACCTACAAATGAAAAATGTATGTAAAACTTCCTAACATAATTTTAGAAAATCAATTTCAATAATGTATCACAATAAAAATGGCACACTAATATTCAGCTTGGAGAAGTAAATTCTCTTATCACTTGAAAATCAATCCAAGTAATCCACAATGTTAACAGATAATAAATCAACAAATAATAACTCCATAGATGCAGAAAATTACTTGAACAAATTCTACCTCAAATCAGGCTGAAAACTTTCAGCATACTAAAATTAGGAGGGAAATTATGAAACAGATAAAGAACATCTAAAATAATATGACACTGATGTTATATTTTATATTTTTAGTGGAGGATTAATTGTTTTATTCTTCCTTAATATCAGAAAGAAAGCAAAGATATCAGCTTTCATTACTCATATTCAACATTTCTGTTTAGATTTAGCCAAAGACATGCCAAGACAAATATTGTTTTAAAAAGCATACAGATTAGAAAAAATGACTGTATGAGTTCACACACACATCATGCAGATAATTGTAAGCATCCTACAAAAATAGTTGTAAAATCTAATAAGTTTAGCAATGAGGCAAGATTTACTATCCATATCAGCTATCATTATTATATGAATGTCAAAGGGACTTATCTAAGAAAGAGAAGATGATCAAAACTATGAACAGTAAAATGGGAACAAACAACTATCAGCCACTGAACCTAAAAACAGAAATAAAGTAAGCAAACAACTAGAACTGGAACAGGATCACAGAACTGGAGATCACACAGAGAGATGGGAAGGAGGGAGAACAGGGGAAAAGGGACAGGGAGTAAGAAGCCTAAATGGTAGCTACAAAACAGACAGGTAGAGATTAAGAATAGTACAGGAAATGGAGAAGACAAAGAACTTGTATGTATGACCCATGGACATGAACTCAAGGGGGTTGTGGGTGGGAGATGGGTTGCAGGGCAGAGGAGAATAAAGGGGGAAAATGGGACAACTGTAATAGCATAATTAATAAAATATATTTAAAAATGAAAAAAAAAACAAAAAAGATGTATTATCAATATATATAAAAATAATTGTATCATTGAGTAATTATAGCATTCATCTATTTTAATTAAAAACAATGCATTTTAACAACAATGTATGTGGTGTGCAGGAATATATTTATGAAATATGTGAATGATTTGCAAAATGAGCACTTTAAATATTGGTCAGAAAAAATAAAGTCCTAAATATTGAGGTGTATACCATGTTTGTGGATCTGAAAACTCACTATTATTTTTGATTCTCCCCTAAATTCAATTAACTTGATGAATATAATCCTCACTATATACTTAGAGCCTTCTATGTAGAAATTTGGAAATTGATTCTAATATTTACATGCAAATATGAAGAATCTTGGAAAGACATATATGAAAAATAAGAACAAAGAAAGAGGACTTACACTACCTGATACACTATAGATGCATACTAATCAAAACAGTCTGGTATTGACATAAACATAAAAAATGCAATGCAATGGAAAATAATTAAGACTCCAGAAACAGAACTACACATACTTGGTCAATTGATTTCTGACAAAAGTGTCAAAGCAATTTATTGGAGAAAAAATTGTGTCAACAACTAGTGCTGGGACATATAAAAAAGGATCTGTTTAGCTTACTCTATACAGAGAATATGTCAGCATAGATGATTTGATTGTAATTGCCAAAATTATAAAACTTGTAAAATATGATAAAGAGAAAAATCTTAGTGATCGTGGGTTTCAGTGATTTCTTACATACAAAACAAATACCATGAATGATAGAAGAAAAACAGTAAGTAAGAAATAGTATTTTATCAATTAAAGAAAACTAAATCTTTTGCTTTCCAAAATAAAAAGCAAACCACACACTATGTTTACTTGCAAAATACATATCTCACAAAGGAATTTACTTAAAACAAGAGCTATTATTACATCTTGATAATAAGAAGTCCAGGAATCTTATACAAAGTCAGCAAAACGTTTGGATACACTTTTCAACACCGAATACATAGATATGACAAAGATGTACATGAAATGATGCTCAGCATCAGTAGCTTTTTGGGAAAGAAATGAAACCACATGAGGTAATCCTCTTTTAATTTTTGTCTATATTTTATGATGGTTTGCATCTTACAGATCCAGGGCAGAATGTAAGAATGTACCTGCCAGGTTTAGCTTGTTTCTAGAGATAGAGAACAACTTTCCTGTCAATACATGTTTGAAATGCAAATCTTCTAATCTAGAATCCATATTCCAGCCACATCCTTTTTCATCTTCCCTATCTGCCAGGGCCAGGGACCAGAAAGCTAGCGAAAAATTCTTATACCTCAGACTCTGCTGAAATTACTCAAACTATCCCATGCTGGAACCTGTTTAGTTGCTTACTGTGTCTCATAAATTCCTTCCCATGAAAAATAAAGGCTTTTGCTCATGTTTCACCCTAATTCCTTTGCCTCTAGACTGATCCAATAATTCTACATGTGGCCCAGTATGGCATGATGTGCTTCCCACTCTTGGGAGCTGGAGGAACAAGCTATTTTTCAAGTACAATAATCTCCTATATCATACTTGACCTCACCATACTTAAATAAAAACAAAATTATGGGTACATTTTCAAAAAACTACTCTCACAGCAGAATGCCTTAATTGGAAGAAAAAAAAAACTATTTTAAGTGTTGGCAAGGACGTGCAACAACTCGATTTCTCCTATATTACTGGCATAAATATAAACATTTTCAATAACTTTTAATAACATGCCGGCAACTTCACAATAGTTAAACATACAGTATATTTCATTATTGTTGTGTAGCAAAAATAAATGAAAACATGTGACTGAAACAGGACCTGACTACTAATGCTTATTTGTAATAGCTACATGTAGAAATAACCGAAAGGTTTCTCAACAAGAAGAGGTTGAAATAAACCAATTTTGGCACACCCATACAAAGAAACACTACTCAGTGATATGAATATTCAATTGATTCATACAATATTAAAGTTCAAAATAATTATGCATAGTGAAAGAGGTAATGCAAAGAAAAAAATGGCCTGATTCAATTTATAAAAAAATTTACATCATGAAAACTAATCTATGGTGAATTCAGTAGATCAGTGGTTGTTTTTATGTGGGGCGGGGAGGAGAGCAATGATGCACTGCAGGACAGCATCGCCACGGGGCATGACACAACGCTCAGGGGTCATGGGAATGTTTATTATCTTCATTTGGTCACAGTTTCAAACATCCACACATTATGTTAAGGTGCATCAGACTGTATATTTTAAAAATGTGTGCTTCAGTGTATATTAATTAGATATCACTAGAATTCTTAGATGAATGAGAAGGGGGTGCTATTTGGCTCTCTCACCTCTAATTCAAAACACAAAGAATGTCGGTCTCACATTCATCTGTAATATTGTTTTATGCTGAATATAAATATGACCCCATGTTAACACAATTAATATTAACTTAGAATTACTTTTAAACTACAAGGCCATGGCTCTTACTCATATTAAAGGCAAGTGTGCATAGATTTATTTGCTAATGCAACACTTCATTAGCATTAATTGAAGATAATGTTCTGTCAATCACACTAAGATTTTCCACAGATTTCACTTAATCAACAGCAATTAAAAATTATTAAGTAGAGTAATCAACGTTCTACTAAAATTGTCTTCATGCTATTTTTTTATCTGATAATCACCTGTAATGGTTCTATGGTGTCTGGTTTGTGATTTTTATATGTTAGTAGCTCATTTTTAAAAAGTATTAAAACAAAGTCTCCAAAGTCTAATTATAATTTTTCATTTCAAGCAAATAATTCCATTCAAAAAAATGTACATATCAATCATATGAACAGCCATCGAAATTTCACATCTTTTTTAAAGAAAATAACTTCATATGTTTCAATCTTGCTATTTTTCTTCCCTATTTTCTTCTTTTCTTAACAGTGTACTTAAAAAATAGGAAACAGAAAAAATAAAATGGGCTCCAAATTAACTAGAAGTATACATTGATTTAAGTGATTGTCCTGCAAATATACTAGTCAATTTAAAGTACAATAAATGTTTTATAAAGTTTACTTTTAAAGTCTAAAATCTGTTTTGTTTGAAAGGAACTAGACAAATGGTAGATTACATAAAGATATTACTCTAAAATCCTGTTATGTTGATGAACAGACATGTTACTACAATTAAACTGTTAATACTATATTGTCAGTTTTTATGAAATATGTTCAGTAGTTGATCAGTTGGTTAAGCAAGAAGTCTTCAGTGATCATTCTACCAATGGAAAATATTAAATTTCCTGTGTAATTATTCTTATTACTCTGAGATTAAAAAAATAATGTATGGCATATGGCAATATTCACAAAGAAACACAACTTACCTGATTGAGTTTTTATAATTAATTAAAAAAAGTATCTATTAAGAAGTTCAAGGATTCATTTCAGCATGAGCATTCAGATGTTGGCCTAATTTCTAATAAATAAAATAATTTTAAAATTATCAGAATTTCTTTCCTGAAGTGTACCTTTATAAAGTCACCTACATTTATTTATTTATTTATTATTTATTTATTTATTTATTTAAATTGTTGTTCAAGTACAGTTCTCTGTCTTTTACTCCTGTCCCAATCCACCCCCACTAGAGCTCCCCACCTCCCTCCCATTTCTACCCCACTTAGTTTTTGTCCTTGTGTCCTTTATACTTGTTCCTATAATCCCTTCCCTTTTTCC